>VZTF01008205.1:964047-976862 GCA_013397755.1 Cnemophilus loriae
AGTGCTGGGGGCAATTTTGGGTGCCACAACATAAGAAAGATACAAAGCTATTAGAGAGTGTCCAAGTGAGGGCTACAAAGATGGTGAAGAGCCTTGAGGGGAAGCCACGTAAGGAGTGACTGTAGTCACTTGGTCTGTTCAGCCTGGAGAAGAGGAGACTGAGGGGGGACCTCATTGTCGTCTACAATTTCCTCATGAGGAGAAGAGGAGGGGCAGACACTGACCTCTGCTCTGTGGTGACCAGTGACAAGACCCAAGGGAATGGCCTGAAGCTGTGTCAGGGGAGATTTATGTTATATACGTCAAAAGGTTTCTCACCCGGACGGTGGCTGGGCACTGGAACAGGCTCCCCAGGGAAGTGGTCACAGCACCAAGCATGACGGAATTGAAGAAGTATTTGGACAATGCTGTCAAGCACACAGTGTGTTTCTTGGGGTTGTCCTGTGCAGAGCCAGAAGCAGACCTTCTGGGTTCCTTCCAGCTGAGGATATTCTGTGATTATATGACCACTGAAAGATTAATCCCTACATATAACTTAACTTCCAAGACTTGCTAAACTCTCCAACATTTTCTACAATGGAAGGAAAATGGAAGAGTTTTATGATGTGATAATGGCACAGCCGAATCACTAACAGCTGATTCTTGCTAACTATTTTTGATACTGAGTTAAATCGATTAACAGAAGTGCAAGCAAGGAGAAAATCTGACACCCTTTACCTGGTTCTTAATGTTCACAGCAATGCAGAAAGTGCCAACTTACAGATATAGGAGATAAGAGAAATAAGGATGCTCTCCTTTTGCCTTATCACCAATGCAACTCATGCACTGCTGGCAATACCTGCCTAGCTGCACGGTGCCTTACCCTGCATCCATAGACATCCCCTTGCAGGTGGTAGACTTTCAAAAAATGCCCAGAGATAAAAATTTTATGCGTGCACACTTTCAGTTCACAGTTGCTAATATACATCTCTGGACTGGTATCTCTTGTTAATTCATACATACTCTCACCCAGGAATAAATAGGAAGAAATGCATTACATATTCCTGAAAATAAATGAATGGAGAACTCTGAACTCTGCATTAGTTATAAGTAAACATGGGTCTATAAATCTGGCCTCCTGCTCCTGCCTTGTCCCAAGGCTCCTACTGTGCCTTTTGCTGATTTACAGATAAAATTCCACCATGCAGAATTTTGTACTGGTCTGTGTCTTTGCATCAGAGTTTTTTCATTAAAAGGGTTTTTTCTCATCTGGATGAGTATTACCTGATAATAACATTTTCTACATATATGCCTCATACTGTACGAAGCACGCCTGAATTGTATCATGACCTTTATTACCCTGAAGCACTGTAATATGGTGTGGCCATAACTAGAGAGATGGGCACAGGTTGGTGCTGGAGACCTCACAGCTATAAACAACTCACTGGCATTCAGCTAAAGAAATGCAGATCTGGGCTGGGCAAAACTACTTTTAGGTGTAACAAGAAGAACAAAAAAGTATCTAACATAAGGCACTATCTGTAAAACCTATCAGTAAGGTAGAGCTTCAGATCAAGGAGGAAACAGCAAGGTCTAAACGTGTGTTATCAAACATAAAAAGTGCCCCAAGCAGCTCCTAGCATAAGGAAAAAGAAACCATCATGATGAACATCATATCCATCGCAGCGAAGACTCCAGATGCCAATGATATGCCATAATGCTCCCACTGAACCCCATCAGACTGAAACTGCCCATTTCAAGACTCGCAGGAACAGAGGGAGGGTGGATGAAACATCAGGAAAAGCAACAGAAACTAAGAAGTGTGTGTGTAAGAATTTAGATGCTATTATTATTATTAATATTACTACTATTACTACTACTGAAACCTCTTTCTGCACAAAATTATTCTTTTCTGTAATGATTAGATCTCAACTAAGAATGATTTTTGCATTACATTGTTTAAATTTAACACTAATAATAAAATCTTGGCTTTATAGATGAAGGTCCTTCCTCACCCATAAATAACATTTTGAATGTAACACCTTTATCAGAATGTTTATACAGTCTGTTCTTTAAGAACAGTCCCATTAAATTACAGAAATAAAATAATGAAAAAACCCCAGCAACAAATAATAAAAGGTATTTGAAAGCAATTTTAAGAAAAGGAATCTAAAATAATGAGTTAAACCTACTGACTTCCATGGAAGTCACTACAGCTGCAGCAGTTAGGAAAAATGAAGCTTTAAGTTAGGGATTAAATAGACTTTGGAGCTTCATTTGACTCACATCTTTGGTAAGTGTGAGTGGCTACCGTCCACAGAGAAACACTGTCACCTGCAGAAACATAGCTGTAGTATTATTACTGTGCCAAAGAAAACTAGATTATTATAACATTTTCAGGCTAATGCCAATATCAGGCTGTCAAATCCAAACCCAAAAAAGTGGCCATTTTACTGTCTAGATTCTAAGAAAATGTTGTCCAAAAAGTTTTGACTCTGTTATTTTTATTTTTTTTTCCTTATTGACAGGCAAAAGACAACTTAATTTCCGCAATATCCAGAAAACCATTCTCCTAAGAAATTCAAGATGCTTTGTAGGTATATTCCACCTCACTTGTTAACAGCTACACGAATAGTGCAAATGTACAAGCCCATAAATACAAATATTTCCCACTCCAGAACATAGCTCAGGCCTGCATCATGTTTCCCTACATGGTATTTCCTCTCTGTGGCCTCTGATATTAGTCTGTGTTCACCGCTGGGACATGAGTGCCATGTGTTATGTTCTTAAAGTTCTCAGCTCATAATTATGCAAAGTTTATTTGATCAGCTTTAGTCCTTATTGCTGAGGTGCCATTTCTGGGAACTCATTAAGAACTGGGCTCAAAATACCATATTTAGAAGGCATTGCAGAATTTGAAAAATAAAGCTGCACAACCATACTGTTGGCTCATATGTGTACCTTTCATACTGCATGAACAGATTGCTTCTGCTTTAAATCCATCAGCATCGGATTTCTAATATGCATCTACTTCAGCGGTTCCCAACCTGGGGGTGATGGGACTGCGGTGTACATCTACTCAGTGTGTGGAGATGAAGCCAAACCAGAACCAGCAGGCTTCAATCAGCTGCACAGAGACAGGTCTCTAACCTCAGTGGAAAGTTTTGTGGCATGTGCAAATCAAATAAGGTTATTGCCTCATTTCACTCTGGTCATTGAGGAGAGGGCAGCCAGAGGATGAACTTAAGATCACTGAGGGGCTCATCCTGGTGTTGCAGTGGGCAGAGAGAACCTCTGATTTCCATCAGCTATCTCATTAAATGCAGAAGCATAGAAAAAAAACTGAGGAGATCATGGTATTTTGATTCTTTTCCCTTTGGTTCTAGCTACCCAGGCCAAACAAATGCACATACTCTCTGCTGCAATGCCAGGTGTTAGTTTAAGACCCTACAGTGCAGCTGGCAGCACGAGTTTGGTACGTCTTTAAGTAAAGATATTTTTAGCAATGGTAACTGAGCATCAAAGCCAGACTTTCTGATATGATCTGGCCCTTTTCTGCCATCATCTGAAGAAAAGAGAGGGCATTTCCTGGGCAGTCCTGTCCTGACCTCAAGCCAGGACGCACAGCTGCGCTGGGGAATATTGGCAATGCCCAGTGCCCTGGCTGGGTGCAGGATTGCTCCTTGGTGGTTTTTTTTTGCAGGTTCTGGGCCATGTCTCCAGAGCCTAGAGGATGAGGAGCAGGTGCTGGCAGGATTAAGTCAGGATCATTAGCTGTCTGGGAGGGGGATGCTAGCCCTCAGCAAACCACATCCCACGCTTCATGCACACACAACCCTGCATCCCTCAGCCACAAGCCTCTTTCCACCCAGGGAAAACTGCCACAGAGAAGGTGGGACCATGATTAGAAAACATTAACAACTAATGGTGAACAAATGTGCCACGGTTTTATCTCTCTTCCTGTCTGAATATAGCTCTTGGAGTGTTTGTACACACTAAATATGAAATAACACTGATAATATAAACATTGTTCAGATATAATAGGGAAAGAGGAATAATGCACACTGAATATTTCTGCTTTAAGTAGTGATGACATACGCTATATTTAACGCTATGAACACATTTCTACTTTAAATGTCTCAAAATAATAAATAAAAACAGGGCAGGAACTGAGAAAACGCATATATGAATGTGTATATGTGTTTCAGAAACTGCCTATAGCATTTTTTATTTATTTATTAAAAACTTTTTGAGGCGAAGACTGTTTTCAGATATCTTTGCATCTTAGAACATGACAGACACATAGACATCTCGAGGGAATTTCAGGAGATGCAAGGGGTTTGTATTTTTGCAAGTGTTTGAAGTAAGAAATGAACAGCTGGAATTCAGAGGCAAAGGCCCAACTCCTCTGTGGTCATGTCTAACTTCATTGCAGTGCTGCGACTTGCAGTGATCTCTACAGCTGAGATCTCTGCAGCTGTGAGCTGCTAAAACGCAAATAATATTTATAATATTTCATTCAAACATATGTAAGAAAGGAAGTCAGCAGCCATGACTAGAACACGCTTTCAAGCCTGTGAGATCAAACTTACTGCTCAGCTTCTGACCTCCTGTTCTTTGACAAATAGAGGAAGAAAGTTTGATAGGCATTGCTGGTTTTAGCCCTTGTTAAACAAAAAATTATGTCTACTCTTAATGCTACCACCTGTACATTTGAATGGCTTCAGTGGGGCTACTTAGCTCCCACAGTGAAAGATGACGTGTTATTCTTCAGAAGACCTCCTCCTTCATGTTGGTACTATCAGTGCTAATCTATTCATAGTTTTCAAGTCCAGAAAATTTTATTTGATCTGGTCGTCTGTTTTTGCTTCACCTGTCTGGATTGTTACTGACAATGATAACAAAACCCCATCAGGAACTGTGGCACCGAGTCCCTTTCTGAAGACACTGCTTCGCCCTTTGTCACTTTGTCTTGATTTAAAGAATTTAAAATATGGAAAAATCCACTGTAGTGGTGGAATAACTGCTTTGGTTGAGATCCAAGCTGCTGAGACAGAAGACTGAAGACAACTTCCCGGACCAGACATGGGTATAGAAAGGCTATCCCTGCACCACACGGCAATGTAAGACATGAGCATACACACAACCCTGCTGTTGTTCTCCATCATATTTGTGCTTTTCCCTCCGCAGTCTTTGCTTAGCTTCTTCAAGCTCCTGGCCTTTCTCTAGAAAGACCACTGCAAATCTTGCTCTTTTTCTCTCTTGTTTGAGAAAATAATAATAAGACAGCAATAACTCCCTCTATGAGAGAGCAGCAATGCATGCTTGGCCTTGAATGACCTCTTCCATTAAAAAATCATTACAAAATCCTTCGGTCTATTATCTATTTCTGCTTATTTAAAGGCAACAATGCCCAGGCCACATAGGACTCATACAAGCCCTTTGCATTCTGCACTCTGCACTCTCTGCACTTTGAATCTACACATTAATGCATTTTGAACATAGAAAAAGCTCTGTGTGCACATGTCCTCAAAACAGTACCCCTTGTTACTGAACTGTCTGAATTAGTATTTAGCCTTTCCACAGGAAGCTCAAAGTAATCTCAATATTTCAGTCCACATAAAATAAGGAATGCTTGCATTTCACTGAAAGTCCCATATCTATGCCTGATTCATGACAGATGGCACCTCCCTCTTGCCCCCCCGGTGGCTTGGGTATCATCATCTATTCACTCCTCAGAACTCTGTAGTGCCTTGATGCTGCAGATCTGTTTTGCATAACACGTCACAGATATGAAAATTCCTCCCTCAGTGACACACTTTATGAAAGCCATTTCTGTGGTGAATAGGAGAAATGAACATTCACTCATAATACACAATAATTGTATCTACAGATTTACTGAGACTGCAGCCTGCTGTCAAGGGAAATCATGATGGAAGAGTCAATCTTTCTGGTACCCTAGAAAACCAAATATCTGACTATGTTGTGGAGAATAAAAATAAATTTAAAATATATTGCTGAATAATAATCTTCAACAATATCAAAACATTGCAGAAGTACATGCAATTAAACACATACCACCGCATTGTGAGAAATATACCCACACTGCAGCTGAACAGGAAAATGGTATCTGGAGCATTTCAGGATTTTTAAACACTGCTAAATTTGTACCCATTTGAGAACAGCAAGATCTATTTAGAGTTCTAAAGTCATTTCACATTAAGACAACTGTCTCCAGCTAACGTCAGCTGTATTAAAATGTACATTGTTCCTTCTCTTTCCAAATATCCATATACATGAATTTCCTTGTTGCCTGATATTCAAATTTCAATGGTGTTTTTCAGTGTTGCCTAAACCCGAGAAGAGACATTTGCTGTAAAATACCAGAACAGGTATTTCCTCGCTATAAGCTTTGCAACACAATAAAAATGGTGTTATAAAAATAAAGAGCATCTGGAGCAAGGGGATTACTGTATGTTGTTCCCTGTAGGTGGAAAGCAAATCAGCTGCATCAACGTTAGAAATGGATGACTGAGGAGCCACTCTGTTCTGGACAAAATTCCTTCAGATTATATGTGCTCTGAAGAGTTTTACCAGCACCTATTCTGAGTCCCCAAAATTTGTGTCTGGTTCCAAAGAAAACTATAAATTGCCCTTGGGTATTTAGGGTGATCTGAAGTGGCAGATTTGGACCAATGGTCTCAGTTTGAAACTTTCATCCAGTTTGTTTTGGTTTAGCTACAACTAAACCAAATAGCATGCACTGGGTTCAGCTTGCTGCGATTAGGGTAGTGAAACAGTAATATTAAATTTCCATTGAAGGAAAAAACCAGTATTACACGCTGCATTTGACTGATATTGAAAAAATAATAGAGCTAAAGGTGACATAAAGTAAAAACATGGAATGCATATGGAACACAGAGAGAAATGTCTCATGAATTTAAATGTGAGGTTTGCAAACAAGCCAATTCAAATTCCCTTTTCCCTTAAAAAATAGTAACAACTCTTTCCAAAATTATTTTCCTCTTCATAACTTGTGTTAATTAATATATCGGTTCTAATATATAAGCAAAGATAAAGGAAACTTCATGCAAATGGTGTAAGAAGAAAGGCTGACTTTGGAAAACATGGATATCTGTACATAATTTTTTGTTTCAGGGACAAGAGTAATGTCTGGGTTTTTTTAAGTTGAAATTTAAACATTTTCTGTGTCCTGAGTTTTAGCCTGCTAATAGGATCAGCAGCGGCAGCATACTGTTTGCCAACAGAGCTTCATTTCCTGAAGGCAATTTATCCCATTCCTGAACCCCATCTCCTTGCTAACCCTCTACCTCCAGTTTTATCCTCAAAAGCTGTGGTGTCACCATTAGGCACATCTGTTCCAGGAGCTGAGAAAAATAAGAAAACAATAAGTCTCCCTATGTAAGTACAGGTCTACTAGTTTTATTATTTTTGGTAAAAATAAGAGGCTACACAAAACTAGTGTGCTGCTGGGATTGCTATACTGTATCTTCCACAGAGTGCTCAGCATTACATTAGTCATTCCCTGCAGTTCAGTGACGTGAAATATCCTCTTATTAGAGAGAGTGTATGTCACTTAATAGTTGCAGAATTATTTGCTTAAGCTCTCTCTTTCCTATCTCCCCTCCCCTCCCCAAAAATCCATTCATTTTCTTATCCCTTGAGGAAATGATGCTAGTACTCTCTGTATGTTATACATACATAAATTACATCCCTTAGAGAATGAACAATATCATAACTCAAAAGTATAGTCTTCAATATGAATAAAAATTAGGGAAGATAATCCTCTTCTACAGCCTCCTCTCTGACACCCAGTGCAAAACTCACTTCCTGAGCACAAGAGAGGAAAAATGCAATTTCAGCTTTTTATACTAGAGCAATATACCTGCCTTTGCCAAGCACATGCAGAAAACATGAACTTCATCCTAAAAGGTTTTCAGTGTTTAGAAACCTCTTGGGAGAGCTTGTCAAAAACACAGTGAACCGAGTTCTAATTGCACAAACTCACTCTGGTCTTGGCAAAAACAACTGTTTGGTCTGAATTTCAAAACTGGTCCCATCAAAATCCTTGGGAGCAGAGAGAATTTTATTAAGGTGTCCTTTTGAATCTCAAAGACCAAATCAAAGGCTGGAGGCATGCAATGAATTAAAGTGCTCTCCTAGTGAGATGTGAATCTAAATATAGCAACTATGCTGACCATAAGGTAAGGCTGAATTAAAATTAAAAAAAAAAAAGATGAGACAGGGTGAGACAGGGTGGACAAGCTCAAAAGATTTGGAAATTCAGTCTACATAAGAAACCATACATACAGCTCTTGGCAGAAGCTTATCCAAACTAACAGGCGCTTCTGAAGGATGTCCTCCTGCAACCCTTCTATTTAGTCTTTACTTTTAATCTGCAAGAAATTCCTTTCCCCCCTTGCTGCTGATGCTACTTTTGGAAGACAACTTGTTAATTTCCATTCAGAAAGAATTTCCTTTGAGGAAAATCACAAGTGTCCCATGAGCAACTCTCTTTGGAGGGGAAGATGGTCTCTTACACCATCTGTTGCTTCAGAAATTTTGCTCTCTTTCACCTACCCACATAACCTTGTATCTCTCTAACCTTTGCCACAAACATTAGCACTTAAGTGCTTTTCCCTTTGCTGTCTTTTTTCCCACAACTTCCTCCATAACATCTACAAGTGATACACTTAATTCAAAAGTACATATCAGTAATTTTAGGAACTTCCCTGACAAAAAAATTGGGAAATGAGATGTTGCCTGTTCTCAGAGACACTGTTACGAGGGCAGTAAGCAGACACAACATCTTGCCTGTAGATAAGTGCATGGCTTCCAAACTTCCAAGTGTAATTCCAAAACTTTTAATTACTGCCATCAGTGAATCAGGGGAGCTACATTACAGCAGCTGAGTGATTATTCTGTCAGTCTGATTAATATACCAGGTGGGGTTTTAAAGCAAGGTTCTGCATGTGTATATGCATGCAGACAAGAGGTAGATGTGTGTGTTTTTTGGGGGGAGTTCCAGTTTAACCAGTCAAAGCCATATAGTGGACATAGTTACTGAAACTTTCTGAACAGGAAAGTATAGAATTCAAGCATTATTTTCAATAGTTTAAAGAAATGCTAAATCAATTTTCTCATCAGAGGAGCTGTTTTAGAGCAATTCACCAAGTCAAGATAATGAATGAGCTGTTCTTTCACAGCATTCCTCAAGGAGGAATTATCCCAAATGATATAGTTACTTAATACGAACATTTATAAAGGGACAGTCATTAGGCAAATTATGTATTTTACATAATTTATTTCAACTCTCGGTTTATAGCAGCACTTTTATCTTTCTTTCATTCAGTGATAAAAAAGGCATCAATTATAATTCTCCTAACGTGTCTATGGAACATGGCTGCTACTGAAGTTGCTGTGCTCATTCACACATATAATTATTCAGCAGAGGGTCCTGGGCAATCTACATTTACCAAAATAATGAATAGATAAAAACTGCACACTTAAATGTAGCAGTTTAGGTACATGAGAAATGCACTACAAAACATATTTAGGGATATGCTGGTCTGTAGCAGTGCTACCTGCTATGTGTCGACTTGGCTGGGCACTTCTGCTGTTAATTATTTAAATGCACTTACAGCCCAGAGAACAATAGGCTTTGCTGCCATGTTTTTAAAAGAAAACAGAGACCATTGCTTTGATGTCTCCTCAGACACAATACATTTTCACTGAGGTTTATCCAGTTTGCATATACAAAGCACGGCTTCAAGATATGCAAGTATGAAGGAAATATGAGAAAAACAGATTATAACAAGTATTACTGCAATTTCAAAGATTCTATAATCAGAGTTAGAGAGTTAAAATGCAGGGAAAAAATTTTAGAACCACACAACAGGTTATTATTACAGGAATGTACTATTTAGAAATTAAAGACTACTGGGCTATTGGTCTGCATCAGCATGCCTGACAGCAGAGGCTAGCCAAATGGTCTGATCAGCCCAAAATGCAATTTCACTGGATTCTGCAAGCAAAAATTCAAAAGCTGAGTTACCAATAAGATAAAATTTCTCATGTACTATAGCGAAGACCCTGCTAGACCTTGCAGATTCTGAAAAGAGCTGAAAGCTCCAGCTCACAGTCTTTCTACTTCCAAATCTCATTCACAAATGACACACTTTCCTGATCTAGGCTACAAAAACCACCAATTGGAAAAGAATTTTTTTAAAGTTTTTGCTCAAGTGAGCAAAGAAGCTCCTACAGGAACATAGCACAGGAGGGATACATGATGCTCAAGGACACAAAATTCATTTTAACACTTCCCTGTACTCTTGTATTCTTGACCAATATAAAGATTGATCAAAGTATTGACTATTCCTTAACAATCACTTAGAATGACCAAGCCTTTTGTTAGAAACTCAGAATAAGAACTTAATGAAATAGCATTAGTAATTAAATGCTCCTTCCTAAAAGATTCATTAATTTTCTGCCTCTCATTCCCAATTCTCTTCTGAGTTTTCCTGCAGTCATCTGACAAACCTTTTGCTTCGAATGCTGAGTCAAAATTCAAGGAAAATATGTCTCATTTAACTCTTGTAGCAACCATTTAAGAAGCAAGCAGTACTATTTTCTTCTGACAAACATACTATTCAAGTCTACATTGCCTCATGCCTGATTCTAAATACCTAATTTCTTCCTATGAACTCCTACTAGATACATGGAAATTGTTATGCTAATAGCGTGAAGCCCTATGAAACAGATTCTTTGACAGAAAAGAGAGTTATTAGAGGCTTGCTACTTAATTGGCACTAATGACAACATTCTACTTCCCTGAAAAAACACTGAAAGTGTTCACTGATTTCCATGATAGAAGGGCAATTACTAATCATATAACTGATGTCTACATTTATCTTTTTATGAGTATGATTCTGTGCAATGATTTCTACCAGAACGTGTTACCTTTTGGAACGAAATCACTAAGGAAAACCAAGTGCATGTTCTCATTCTAACTTTAATGTTACAGAAATCTACAACTTAGCCACAAAACACAGTAATAATTTCATTTAATTTTCTTATACAACCTGAAGGCCCATGTTGCCTGTATGGCTCTGTGTGCGGCTACACAGACATAGTTATTCTATCCTCAGTGGAACTTATAGTTTAGCTATAGTTTTTTAAGATTCTCACCACTTTTCTGAATCTCCAGCAGCAATCTGTGTCTTATAAACAAAGAATACCATTAATTGATATAGTAGATAAAATGCATTTGCTGGATAATACTGTCCTGATAGATTGCCTCTCACTGTCCCAGTGGGCAGTACTCACTGAAGTGCTCTTTGCGGAAGAAACTTCACAACTGTGTATATTTGCATTGGGACACACCGTAGAAATTTATTTACCAGCTCTGTATGGGGAATAAAAACTTCATTTTGCATTTTTTTTTGACAGTTCAAAGTTAATTATATCAAGCACTATGTAAAGGAAAAGCGAGATTCTCACAGCTAGAAAAATGAATACAAAAATTAGGTTGAGAAAGGTGGCATGGAAGTGGCTACATAACAACTCTGCTCAGACTCGAAGCATCACCAATTTGAACTAGGCATTTGTCTGCAAATCAACACAGTTGTGTCAAGTTGGAGCCACTGTCGCAGTGAAGGCTAAAAACAGAGCCAGGATGCCTGAGCACAGTCCTGTAGAGCTGGGAAAAGTCTCACCTCTGTTGATCTGAAATTCAGCAAGTCAAGGGAGCAGAGCCTGCTCTTCCTTCCAGACCCCTCCCCACAGAATGACAGAGTGAGAAAACTCAGTCCTTAGTGTAGTTTTATAAAAGCAACAGAAAGAAATGCAGGAAATTCCTTGCAGTATGAAAAGAGAGCGGTTTTGGGTTCATTTTGCTATAAAAAATGGCACTAGAAGAATGGGGGCACCTACATATACATAGGGCACCCAGCTACCACCATGGCAGATGCCATATAGAACAGGCAGAAATCACAGTGCTGCTGCTTATCATGCAAGTGGGCTTGTGCACATACTGATCTCATTTGCTTATAACTTTTCCAAATATAACTGCTTGGGTTGAACACAGCCCATGCCTGGTGTGTGCCTCAGGCTGGTTTTTTTTTTTCCTGTTTTGTTCTGTTTCTGGTTTAGGGTTTTGACACTTTCAGCTAGCACTATTTAATCACCTCTGAGAGTGAGAGCAAACAGAAAATAAGTTGCTTTGCTCTGTAGAGATGTCTCAAGTGGAAACACATAGTTTAGCAAGGGAGTAACTTTGCGTCAGAGATGTGCCTCTTGCTTCCCTGTAAATACCTGCCCCAAACTGAAAAAGTTTAAGGTACCTTTGAAAAGTCAATAATTTTCTTACTTACAAGAATCTAGCTAAAGGTTCAGAAACAAGCATCTTCCCAAACCGTGCATCACTCAGCATTCCAGAGTGTCCCTCAGCTCCTAGAGTGCATCAGGCTCTAGTGAAACTGCCAATCTCAGAAGAGAGACAGAGCATCCTCCACTCCCCCTCTGCCTCCACCCCCATTTTTTGCTGCTGCTGCTGGCAGGACTCTGAGCTGCTCTCAAACAGGGACTGAGCTGGCCCTGCACAGCAGCCAAGGGACAGAGAGACAGCTTTCTTCTAATTACTAATCCCAAGAATTCTCAGTACAGCTGGAGGTACTCATGTACAGCTTGAGCTAGGCATCCGGATTTGAGGGAAGATGGAGGCAGAAGGGCACTCGGCTCTGGGTCTCAGACTGAGCCTAGCAGGGACTATTTTTTAAAATTAATTTTAATTTCTTAGTCTTTTTTTTTTTTTTTTT
>VZTF01008205.1:976898-1151885 GCA_013397755.1 Cnemophilus loriae
TTTGCACACAGCACAACATAGCAGTATGTTGAATCAAGTAAAGGTATTTACACCTTTTTCTGGTTGTACATAGCCAGAGCAAAACTTTGTATTATATGCACTGGAACAGACTGCCCAGGGAAGTGGTCAAGTCCCCATCTCTGGAGGTATGTAAAAGACATTTAGATGTAATGCTTAGGGACAAGGTTTAGGGGTGGACTTGGCTATGTTAGGTTAATGACTTGATCTTAAGGGTTTTATTCCACCTAAATTATTCTATGATTCTATGATAAACCCTGTCCTCCTTCCTCCCTCCCTACCAGCCCCCTCTAAGAGGCTGAGCAGACGGTTTGGCATATCCATGTGCAGCCACACAGCCTGGGCCATGCTGTGAAAGGAAACGATCACAGAGACACAACGATTTGACAGGAAAATTGGAATAGACTACACAAAAGGAACAGGAAGAGGGGAGAGACTTTAATCAGGGCAAGAGGGCAGGGATGAGAGCAGGAGGTTGGGACTGGCTGGTTAAGCCAAAATGGACTGAATCAGGGAGAGAAGGAAGGGAGAAAAGGAGTGATTTTGGTTTGAACAGCAGCTGCAGGGTAGGTGAGTAGGATTCACTAAATGTGGAGCCTAGAAATGAGAGACATGAAGACTGAAAGCTGGAATTGGATATAAGTAATGGGATATGTCACAGAACCAGACATGAGGAGGACCCAGGATGGGGGCAAAAAAGGTGACACGGAGAGAGGATTTGGAAGTGACAGGAAGGAAAAAGCCACGCTTGGGGATATGATCACAAAGTGTCAGTGCCTCGTTGGCTCTGGAGTTTGGACTGGTCACCATGACTCTAATTATCACCACTCTCTGCTGTTAACAAGCGGATGTGAAGTCCAGAGGCAAAGTATGTTTCTCTTCTTTCTTATGACCTGTCTCATTGGAAGAAAAAGCACACAGTGCTATTAGCAGTTGCTCACATGGCAAACATCCCTGCAGGGGAGGTAACAGTTCCAGTACTCTGATAAGACACATTGGATTCATATGGCAGGCTTTTGATTTTGAGATTGCTATCTTTTTGTAAAAAAAAACAGATTTATGCACACAGGAAGTCCTGCATTAAGACATCTGCCTGAATATTTCAATGGTGAAGACTCAAAAACTAGATGTCAGGCTAAGGTTATCTGTACCTTGTGGGTAGGCATGGTACAATCCTTTCTTAGTTACTGGATCATACACAGTTTGTTCCAGAAGACACAACCTTTTTGCATTAAAGAGTATCTAACTTATGATTGTGAGGTGGAAATATATAGTGAGAGAGACTCCTGTAGTTCTCCTGCAGTCTGCATCTGCTGCACAAGCTGGAAGGTGTGTGGGAAGAGGGGTGTAAATGCAAGAGACAGCAGCAGATGTGAAAACATTTGCCTCCCATTACAGAAGTCAGTGCTGCTAGGAGAAACTGGATTCGACCAGCTCTGCTATGACACATCTCTCAACCAACTGTGCTATGAGACATCTAAGAGATACTAAGTGATTTTCTAGAACCAAACTATTTTTTTTTCCCTGTGGGATTGCCTCCCCATCTCACCTACACTTAGATTTGTTCAAGTGACAAGTGCCCATGGCTGGTATTGAAACTAATGAGAGCTGGACCTGAATATATCACCTCTGGGGAGAAGAGGAAGAGTTGACAAAACATCCATGGGGAGAACAAAAGTCCTGTAGTGCATGGCACTATCCAGATAGGACTGCACTGTACTCCTTTAAGATCAGCATAAAAAAGTAACCAGACTTTTTATGGAGCTAGATATATGACACAGTTATAGGCATCATTCAAAGCAAGCAAAGAAACTGCTTCTAAAATCATTTGAATGCTACAAGAGAAATAGGGCTGTCAGTATAATAAGATATACAATTACATCAAGTAAATATGTGGCTCTGTCTGTCACTAATGAAATAATATGCTAGACCCTCCTCCCTCAATTAGGTAACTGCTCAGATAAAAGATGGGTAATAATATGAATTTTCATAATAATATCCTCAGACATCTCAAATTAGGGGCCCTTTGACTTTAATTTCTTTGTGCCTCAGTATAAAATGTGGACAATAATGGACAATAATACTCCTGTTGTGGAGGCTATTCTGAAGATAAATATATTAGTGCTTGAGAAGCCCTTAGGAAATACAGCAATGAGTGTCACAAAAAAAGTCCACGAGGAAATGAATGATTTCATCTTCATATCAAGGTTCCAATCATGTGCAGTAAGTAAGGCCTGGGGCCACAGGCTGCACAGAAAAGGTAAACCAAAATATCAAATAGCTTCTCATTAAGTGAACACCATTCATCCAGCGCAGCAAGTGAGACAGAGATCCTGTGGAAAAATGGAATGTGAATAGATAATTAAAGATTGTATCATAATGCATGCACAAAATAGGGGTGAAAAGTTTATACCGGTGACTTAATTCTGACATCTCCTAATTCCTGAATGCATGACTCTGCAGCTTCAGTGGTGTTGTCACATTTTTAACACCATTTTTTATGATTCACTGTATTTGTGTTGCTTAAATTATCATCTGCTCATTTCTGATATTAGGCTTGTTTGTGCGATGCTTTTCTTTCTCTAATCCCTTGTATTTCAAACACATTATCCAGATACGAAAATCTTTGCAGCCTGACCTTGAGGAACAGTAAGAGTTTGTGTAATTTAGATTAGTGCAGTAATTGTTTGGCCCAGATGCCAGAAACATCCCCAAGGGTATTTAACACTCATTCAGAAGATGTAGCTGTTGCTTTTCAACTTAAGGTCAGGACAAAAGCACAACTCACAGCCAAAAGAACATGCTGCAGTTCTTGTCTAGGAGGTGGCAGTTGCAGGTGGCTGGGGCACCATCAAGCTGTTGCCTTCAGAAATGTCACCCTGCACAGTCCGGGAAGTTTGGGCAGCTTTCTCCAACACACAGTCTGCAAAAACTGGGCCAAATCAAGACCATAAAGATGTACACCTGCACTCCTGACACGGAACAACAATCCTTTTGGTTTCCTTTAACTCTAGCTGTCTGATAAAGCAGATCACTTAATCACTTCTTTTCTGCCACCTACTCCTAAACAGATTGTGTGCTATACATGGGATCAGTGCTGCTGTTGAGAATGATTTGTTTCTCCACTTTGGGCACACAGTTCTGAAGTGGAATGAAATTTCATTATAGACCAAATCCGTGATCCACATTGTATATAGTCAAGCCCAAAAACCACCTGAGCGAAACTAAAAGTAAAGAGCCATCCAAGAAGGATTATAGGATTATATCCTTAAATCTGTAGTGAGATACATTAGAAAGTGATGTACACTGTTTTCTCATTTTCATCTACAGGCAATAGAATGGATTACCTAGCCACAAATTTCCATCATTTAATTCCTTGTGTGGTACGTGATGCGGGAAACAACATCATAGCAAAGCTCAGTGAGAACTGATGGAGAGTGAAATCGAAGCTGTGTTTATATGAAAGGAAGAGCTTCAATGTCTCTCCTGAAAGATGAAATAAAATCACAGACAAAATGACCATTACCAGGCAGAACAACTACAGTGTAGTCTTCTGACTTACTGTATCACTAAATTAATGCTGGCAGGGGTGCAAGACATGAATGCACTGAGAAGTGCAGTGCTCCAGAGGCTTCTATGATTGTTGAAACAGAGCTGGAAACAGAGTCGGCCAGGATAGAGTAAAAGCTTCTTGAAGGTGATGGCTGAATTTGGCTGGCCACAGCAGAAAAACAGCCATGCCAGGGTTGGGTCACAGAAACCACGAGTACTTCCCCAGCAGTGGGGCACCACCATCAGCCTTTGGTGGTGGTGTTGCCTTTGGTCTGTGCCTCCCTCTGTGCCTCTGGTGCACCATACAGTGCTGTTGGATGGAGGGAGACCATTTCAGGGAATTAAGCCAATTTCAAGTCCTTCTCTCTGCTGACGTGCTACCCTGCACAGCAGGACTATCCTGCTACCACCATGATCTTTATGCACAGACAGAGAACTGCTTGCAAATGTCTGCTATGAGCTTGAGGTGGCCAGGCTTGGAGCTGCAGCCATGACTGCTGAACCTGGGCTTTTTTCTCTCTTATGGCCCTTGTAAATGCTTCAAACCACTCCCAGCATTGGGCTGCCTTAGGACACACACTGCCTTCCTCAGAGCCAGTCCTGAAAGCAGCTCTTTAATTCAGCTATTTTCATCCAGGGAGAAATGGATTCCATCCCCGCTGTGACTGATTTCAGAGGCTCTGAAAGCTTCACCTTGCATTGGCTGCTAATGGATAGTCCCCTCCATGCCTGTGGCTGCCCTCGCTGCTAATGAAGTGGGAGGTGAAAGCACAAGATACCATCACACACTACCTGAGGCTATGTCATCCTGGCATTAGAGGTATCAAGACAAACTCAGCATTACTGGCTACTGCAGCAACCAAACAAGTGTTGGGGAGAGTGAGGTGAAAACTACAGCTCTTTCCCCGTTCGATCAACATCACCTTTGTCTCTGTTCGTACCATTTCAACAACAGCGATGATGTGTTGATATGCTTACAGCACCCATTGGCTCGGGCAGGGTTCTAAGGAATCTTAATGAAAAATTATATTGCAAATACTATCTGGGTACTAGGAAGAGATAAAGAAGAGGTTAATTATTTGGGGACCAGCCGAGGCATAGTACAGTCCAAAGTCAGCTGCAGGACACTACTGAGACCATTTGGGAGGCTCTATAAGCGTGTTGATTTAGTTGCTTTGCTGCTCCAGTGGAAAACACAGATTCACACTGTGTTATGCAGTGCTGGTGCCCAATCTATCTGACAGACCTGGTGTTATTCTGGAGAATCTCCTTTCCCCAACAAGCATTACAGGACAGAGAAGCAAACACAGTCAGATTCCAGAAGAGGGAAACTTTTTAGCTTCTGACCTGTAGGAAACTAGAAACCTGGTTGACTGAAGGCCACACTTATACAACACCTATGGCCCACTGGGACATGATGCAAAACACAGTATAGCTGAGTAATTAAATGGTAGTTGAAACTCAGAAACCCTCACAACCTATAATTTCAAATCACTGAAAGCACTGGGGAATACCTCCCCTCCTCTATACATATGAAAACAAATTACTTATTGATAGGCTTAGTAAAGTCTGGATTTTAACAGATGCAAAAATATCTAATATATTTGGTATCTCAAGACACTCAGTGATTCAATATGTCTGTTCTGTTATACAAATAAAAGCAGCAGCTTTATAGCATGTTAGAAGTCAAAGGCAATAAAAGTATTCAGTCTTTTTGTTAATGTTTTATATTATAGGCTTCAAACTTTTCAAGGAAGTATAAACATCTGCCATTCAATCAGCTTTGCAGAAATAACGCAGCTAGACTAACAATATTAAGCATATTCTTGTTTCTTTTCCCCTCTAAGATTTGATGAAGAGTAACCAAGCTAGTCTTGCTCCCTCTTCTTACCTGAACTCAATATTATTGATAGGTGGATCTGTATGCTCTGTAACCTGTCCCTAAGTCTTATATGTTCAGTATGCCACGTAGCTAAATGTAAGATATGGATGGGCATAAAACTGGGCATAAAACAAGGCAGTGCTCTAATGACGGCAAACTGAGGTTTATCTTCCTCTTTTTAATTCACTGCTTGCATTTAAAAATTGCAAGCAATTATATCACTTAGAAAGCAGCTGAACCTGTTCAGTCTCATCTCAGATTTTTCATTTTCAGATAAAAACCTGTGTAACACTCATAACAAAGCAGATTTCTACAGTCAAATAATACCTTCCAGAGCATTGCTGTGGAGAGTTGAAATTATCTGAATGTCACCATTACTGTTATATCAACATAAATCACTCCAATATACTCTTAAGCAATGCAATAGTTCTTACACATACATCTAGCAACAACAAAGCCTATCACAGACTGATCACAGCAGAATCCATGAAAAGGCTCTCCTTGCTATTAAAGATGAAAATAGTCCTGTGAAAGACTTGCAAACAATTCCCAGATTTTCTTGTTCCTATAAGCGCATGTTTTTCTGTGAATTTGGGCTGGATATGTTGGTTTCCAGAGGCAGTATGTGAAAATGCTGGGTCTACTTTTGCACAAATGCTTTGTTATTTCAGGCAAGTACCTGCACTGCCAAAGAAGGGCCTCAGTGTCACATGTATGGCATGTACCCATTGTCAAGGTAAAAGGGAATGACTGTGACAAATGAGAAGCTTTTTCAGCTAATTCATTTTGTGTGTAGTCATCTCAGAGTTAAGAGGCTCCAGCTGGGACTGGTGCCTGATTACACTAGAATCTGTACCAAGTCAGACAGCCTCCTTCACCGAGCACCTTGGGGGCTTAAGCAGACAATCACACAACTAGTGAAAGAAAAGAACTACAGTTGTTCCGCTTCTGCAAAGGAGGAACTAAGAGACAGGGCTAAAAAAAGAGCTCAGCTCTCAGCCAGTATAAATTGGCACAAGACATTTCAGGTCAGCACAAATACACCAAGTTTTAGCAGCTGAAGAAAACACTGGAGTTGAATTTATAATGCCTGAGATAAATATAATGCATCTGAGCAAGACTTAACCATCTGCAATCAGTATAAAGGATGAAATGTACTTAAAAATACTGTACTTCACATGTCTTGTTTAATAAAATCCACAGCATAAAATAATGGTGCCAGTTATCAAACTAGACAAGCATAGAATGATAACACTGCAAGAAAAACCAGACAGCTCGTTAAAATGGCAAGGTATATAGTGTGCAATAAGGGACAAGATACACCCACCTTTTCTCAGCAAAATATTACTTTGCTTATAATTTTCCTAGTTCCAAAGTAACTGAAAGACTTGAAGAAGTAAACTTCATAGTGGGGGTCTGGCAAGGGGGCAAAAGAATGTTTAAAGGATTTTTGGAATGAATTTACACATCTCACTGGATCTTGAAAATATTTCAACAGAAACTTCTGGGGTTTAATTACACATATCAATGCTTTTTGCCCCTCATCACCCTTTTATATAAACACTACCTACACTTTCATTAAACTCGAAAGTGTTTTCCTTTAAAATAAAAGCATTGGATTACCAATGCATTATTTCATTCTCTGACCTGTAAGTATAATATGTTTCCATTTTTTTTTGCCTTGTCATCAGAAAACAACAAAATGAAGGAGGTGTGGGGGCTCCATGCCCTGGTTACTCAGAGCCTCACTTGCCTGCCAGGAGATGGGCAGGGACACTTCACTCTGTAAGACACACCATTTCCACGTGCTTGTTCCTGAGCTGGCCATTTCTGGAACCACACTAACTTGTCCCTCTTAGTACACAATAACTCACTCCCTTGTTACCAGTCACAGAGAGACAATATAGCAAAGTTAAGAGAAAACAGATGCCTGATGGATGAAAGTGGAGATCAGGAGAGCTACTGTTCTGTGTTCAAAATCGAAAGGAGAGAGACTTGATATCATTCAAAGCAGTGACTCTCAGGGAAAAAAAACCCAGCACTTTCGGACTGAGGAATTCAGTGCAGCTATAAATCCGTAAGTAGCAGCTGTAGAGGCAGATTCAAGAAAAGAAATCTAGGATAGGCAAGAAAGAAGCACATCTGACCCACTACAAAGAAATGCCATGGTGTCAATAATGGCATGAGAAACATAATAATTTTTCTGGTTAAACGGTATTTAGGAATATACTCAGGTATGTCACTTGAATTTCATAGGAAGTACAAATAAAGTGAAGCTGTAGATTGAGACTGTTCCTTTCTAGTCCTTTAATTCACTTTTATTTTCAGGATTATTTTTGAATTTTTACATCAGTACTGATAAGGAACACTTCCACAATCCATAGATAGATGAGGATGTAGAAAGGACAAAAGAAGAGGGGGAAGTCTTTACTGTGTGAGAGAGTGTAGGAAGGAAAATCTATTACTTGCTACAGAAAGGTTTCTGCTAAAGTTACCCCACTTGAACCTGCCCTTTCTCCTTCAGAGATCTGCAGGCCATGGGAGATACACTACAACAGAGCCAGCCCTCACAGCAGGATTCTTCAGCAAACATTGCACAATTAGCTGAGTACAAGTGTGTCTTCAAAATGGTTATCCATTCCTGTAATGCTGTTTGTCAGGCGTGTCTAAAATCTGCTAGGAAGAGCAATATACTCTGAGTGGAATGAAACACTCCACATAATTCTGACAGAAGGAGTCCAGGGTATATGGCTCCTCCCTGTAAAACCTGCAGGCACCAGTAATGGAGCTGGATCTGTCATCAGTTTTATTAGAGGTGAATTTCCATCTACCCTGATTCATCTGAAAAATCTGTCAGTGGTCACCTGACCTTATTGCTAAATTCATATCTTGAAAGGGCAAGTAGTGCATGAATAAAAACCCATAGCAACCTCTCACATAGAGAGATTCTGAATGTCAGAGATGATGCTAAAGGTATTTGCTAACTTAACTAACAGAGATATTTCTTATGGTTTGGACTTGTCTTTTATTAAATTGTTTTCAAATGCTACAAAACCCAGAAAAGGTACAATGGAAAGTACCTTGACATTCACATGCTTACTTCTTCAGAAATTTTTGTGCTAAATGGGAAGTGTTTAGAAGGATATTTTCATTCAAAGTTTGGCGACTTCCTCAGGAACAAACTGTACATCAGTACTGAACACTGTTGCTTGTTAGGAAACAAAAAAAACTTACATACCACTCCTGAATCAAATGTACAGCTGAGAGAGCCTACTCTGACAGAAATGACAAATTATTTTGTATATCCTGTTTTGTCTGTGAAGAAAAAATAATTTCTTGCTTATCTGTTTCAAGAAAAAACTACTATACCTGTGTATTCTGTTTAAAGTGCAAATCAGGATTCTCCTCTTGTTTGTATATGTGTAAATTAATTCTATCAAATTACTGAGTGTAAATCCAGTTAAAAGTCACATCAAATTACATTTCCAGACTTACATAGATTTTCTAAAAAAATCCAAACCAAAACAAAAATCCAAGCTCTAAAAATCAAGTCTTCATACACATAGGGTAGACAAGACCATATTTCTACTCAATCTTTAATTATTCAAGCAAATTATATCTTCTTCTATGCACTTGCTGTTGGATGTTGTGTTTTTTTAATGTACTCAAACATCCCATTTGATTTTAATAAAAACATTTTGATTGATAATATTTCTGTATTATGTTTTAACAATGCCATCTACAAAACATAATTAACATTACAAAGTAGATAAATTAACTGGTTGGTTCATGGGGGTTTTGCCTTTTCTTTTGCCCAGGAAAATATAAAGCACTAGAAGCAAACATACAGGAGATCCTAAACATTTCTTAATTGTCTAATTCCTTTTATAAAACTCTATGACTGACAGAAGACCAAACATTCTGCAGAAAGCAAAACAAAAAAGAGAAATTAAATATGTTGATTTTCAACTGCAGTGCCAAGGAGTGATTTACAGTTACATGTTAAAGCAATATACGTACAAAAATCTTATGAAACACAGATTTTAAAAATGGTTATTAAAAAAACCCCACCTGCTGATATCCCAATATCTACATAGGCAAAGATCCATCACTAGTCATAAAGTAATATTGTTAATCATCTAACTCTCTTTGACTTTCATTTCTTTCAAGTTACCCAGAGGGACAAAATTCTATTCTATTTATTTACAAAAGTAGGCCCATTTGATACTAATGGGATAATTTTGCTAGTCTGGTTAAAGATAACACTTACAGGAGCCTTTTCGAAGAATCTTTGTGACACATAAATGCTGTCTGGCTTTTGTCTATTCCACTCATCAGCTACAGAATTTCTTCAGTTTGTCCAAGAATAAATTCTTCTTCTGGTATGAAATGCTATTTTCAGGTGGCTTTTAAATCACTCAGACATTGTATCTGATTGTACCGTCAGATAAAAAGTTGCAGTAAGTTTTAAGAGTTGCAAGAATTTATGCCATGGGACTTACAAAGTGCTCAGCAAATGAGCTACAGTGTGTAACTCCACAGTGCTGAAATACTCCACGGTCTTTCACAAATCTGTAGCCTATAACCACTCACAAAAGACACTACAGAGGTGAAGCTATTTGTCCACCTTGGACACACAAGGTTTAATAAAACAGCCACAACCATCTCCCATCCATTAGCAACGTCACTAAGAACATGACATCATAAAAATAAAAATAAACAAATGAATAAAAGGCACTATATAGACTAATACATGAGCTACTGCCTACTTGCTCAAATAGAGGTATATGGAACATGGGATTATAGTTCAATTTTTCATATTTACTCCATTAATTGACAGCTTTTCCTTTACACCTTTGAGAAAGAGAACTAAATATGTGAATTTTTCATTAAAATAGTAAAAAGTTTTACTACATGATAATAGCATTACTACATGCCCAGCTTTAATATATGTGGTCTTGCACGCAGCCTGAAACTAATGCTAAAAATATAATGAGATCCACGTAGAGCAGTGAATGCTATGGGTGCCAGGAATATTCATATGCTGGCATCTTGCCATCTCAGTTACGAGGGTAGGCATAATTTAACACATTGTGAAAATGACTTGACTTCATCACTTTCACACTGTGAAAAAGAAAACAACAAACTTGTAGACCTTTTACTTTCTTACTATAAGCAAGCACATATCCTTTAAAATGAACTAATGCTCACCTACATTTGAACTAAATTTGATCTGTTGTTTTTCAGAGAAAAAATACGCAATCTCTGTATTATTTACTATGCAATCTCTACACTTAAAAAAATCATTGTTTGTATTTACACTGGATAAAGTCTGGATAACCACAACTGGAATACAGGCCTCTCTGCAGCCTCTCAAACAGCCTAAAATAGGTGTTATCTCTGATACACTATCCTAGACCCAGTGAAACTTAAATTCCTTTCAAACCATGGCCAGACAGCAGAGGGAGAAGTGGAGGTCAACCTGCCTGTCAGAATCAGACACGCTCTGAAGATGTTTCTGTGATAAAATACTGGCAGGGAAATGCTACTTTGTCTTTTACCAGCTGTGGAAATAGCTGAGTAGCATCCTTGCACGGCTGCAGCTCTGGACTCAAGCTGTGCCATTTTTATAATCCTTTTTCTGGGTCTGACTTCAGGGATGGTTCCTCTCAGCTCACTATGTTGAATCTGTTTATTCTCAGTGGAGAGAAATGTGCACCTCTAGAGCCTGCTGCATCTTATCCTACTGCAGATGTTTGAAACCAGTCCAACTATACTTCGATCTCTCTGCTGACTGTAAAGATCAGCAATTAAAATCAGGGGGAGATGTATCCACAGCAGCCATCTAAAATAAGCAGTCAGGGTCTCTTTTCTTCATTCCAGGGACAGCAGATGTGAAGGGATGTGTCCCAGCAAGGTAGGAGCATGGCCTGAGCCAGAATCCAGTCACACTATCCAACGAGGATCCAATCCAAATCGCATTGTCTTAATATTTTTGTAGTCATAACTTTCACACTGACATTTCAGTCACATGTCTCTGTCTTCTACTCTGTTTCTCATCCCTGACCCTTGCATAGCATATCCAGTGGCCCGACTGGACTAGATGATATCCAGGTAACCTAAGGTAAAAATTGCACATACACTTAAGCACCACTCACATATAACTGTCTATAAGATTTAGCTGTCCATGTTAACCTCTGTACCTGTCTGCCTGGGTTATGTTAAATTGAAAAAAAGCAGCTCTTCAGGGCAGAGATTGCTCAGGCATTTATTTTTCTATGCAGGGCTTAGATAAATATTAAATTATAGTAATACTAAGAAGGCAGAACCAACACTTACAACTATGTGAATATTTTTCGCAGCTTTGAGAACAGATTTCCAAACTCAGTTGGTTTTCTCTTGTTGCTGAACACAGTCACATTTGCAGTGTGGACACTACCATTCAGAGGAACAGAAAATGCCTGTACTCAAAAACTAGAGGTGAATTAATCTGTGCTTTTACTTAACATTAGCCTCAAAAAAACCCTTCCTAATACTAAGCGTTCATTTTTGGGGTTTTTTTTTTCCTAATTTCACCAGTTTGTTGCTAAAGCTTGGTAAACTAGAAAAAAAGTCTGTGAAACAGACAGAATTTCTAGAGATATGTAATTCTATAGCATACTTGAGTCAAAGGATCATGATCCTGATGGTCTTTGCTTGTGTCATGAAGGGCAACAAAGGTGATTAGGGAACTGGAGCATCTCTCTTACAAGGACAAGATGAGAGCGTGGGGCCTGTTCAGCCTCGAGAAGAGATGACTGAGAGAGGACCTTACCAATGTCTATCAGTATCTGAAGGGAGGGTGTCAAGAGGATGGATCCAGGCTCTTCTTGGTGGTTTCAAGCAACAGGACAAGAGGCAGCAGGCAGAAACTAACGCACAGAAAGTATCACCTGAATATGAGGAAGAACTTCTTTACTGTGCAGGTGACCAAGCACTGCAACAGGTTGCCCAGAGAGATTGTGGAGGCTCCCTCACAGGAGATATTGAAGAACTGCCTGGGCACAACCCCGTGCAGTGTGCTCTAGGATAACTCTGCTAGAGCACGAAGGCTGGACCAGATGTCCCCCTGTGGTCCCTTCCAACCTGGCCCATTCTGTGATTCTGTGTGATTTAATACTTTGCACTCTCAACATGAGATTATTGCAGTAGCAATGCTAGAACTACACTGTAAATAAAACATGCCAACATATTTTCATGGTCCAAATAAATAACTTCAAGTAAATAAATAACTCCATCACACAAATATCACTTAGAAATGCAATTAAAAATAGCCTCTAGCTTTGTGTTATAAAAATATGAAAGAGTGCTCAGGACAAGCTGTTTCACATAAGATTCTTCTCTATATTCAGCAACTCCAAGGTCAAATACTGGAATTTCATTTTTCAAAGTCAAAAGGATGGTTTAATAGTTATTTTATATGAAGGCAGCTCTGTTTTTCTACCCCGCATGCTATATCAAATGCAGTATAGCTTGATACATCCTGTATTTTCATTCACACTTTCATTACAGCTCTGTAAAGTACAATCATTTATTATACATTCTCTCAAATCCTTTTGAAACATCAAACAAAATGTAAAATTCAAAGAGAGAGAAAACAAAGCACCAGAAATCTTACCAGAAAAACAGTATTTCCTTTCTTATCCTCCCAGTTCTAACCATGAACCACAGTGAGCACTGAACAGTGGTGGACACTGGGAAACAAAACTGAACTACAGGACTCCATGCAGCTTTAAAGTCCTGGGACAGCAGTGATAAAACCTGAGTGCCACCAGTGTCACCTCTATGATAACTACTCAAGTAATAGACAGCTTTCTAAAGAGAACTGAGTGTCTCAGAAACGCTGTGTGCCAGCAGAGTTAGTAATATATTGGAGAGGAAGGACCCATTGGTTCTTCTCATATTCTTTGCTGACCTTCAGTTCAACAGTCTAACATGTCTAGGAATAAGAGCAACATCATGGGCCTTCGATGCTCCTCTTCTTTCAGCCCAAATGACCTAATTTTTCACAGAGCTTTGGGTGAATTATTCACACAAAGCTCAAACCACAGACAAACGCAAAGGGCAGAGCACAGCGTCACATGAAGAAGGTTTTTGGCCGCATACCTGTGACCCAGATTCCTTTCTTAGCAGCTAGATTCAAAGGAGCAGACATCAGGCAGATTACAATGAACCATCTCCCCACTTTAGCTTTCAGGCAGAAGTCATTACACTACAAGGACCTGTCATCAAGTAACAATTTTCACATAAAAGTGGAAAGCTGAATCTTAATAGCAAATACTAATTTTCATCTATTAAAGTATCTTAATATGTGTATACCTAATATCGTAAGTGCTTGACATATGGAAGTATCTCTTTCTTGTTTGTCCGAATTTATCTCATCTTCCTAAGAGAAGATTTGAATTTACAAAACGATCAGTGTCTGTTTCTTCTCCTGAAGTAATTTTTACAGAAAACACTTTCTAATTTGGAAAGTCATGCAGTTCCTACCTAGTACTCTAAGAAGAGAAATCAATAATATTTTCACAATAAAAGGCCAGTGGCCTTTTTGCAAAGTCAGTGAGAACGATGTCATAAAATGCTCCTACTAATAGTGATTGCAAACTAAACACTTATTTTTTTATAGCCTTAGCTAAACACCATTTGCTCTAGAGGAAAGAGAATGACTAGGCAGCCTCAACAGCCTGAGTAGAACATTAGGAGAGTGTACCTGCATTACAATAAGAAGGTCAAACACCAAGATGAAAGAAGCCAAGAAGGCTCTTGAGACCTCATCACTTGGCAGAAATCCACGATTCAGCTTGTCCCAGCTGATCCAGTCAGTAGTGATGACAAGCACAACTACAGAGGTCAGAGTAAACAGAACCGTCCTGGAAGGAAGCAGAAAAAATAGTTCAGAGAGAATACGATAGCAATGGAGATGCATCATTCTATTTTATCTGTGTTCTACTGGTCGACTAGTATTTCATCAGTAATTTTCCACTAATGAAAACAGACAGAAGAAAATTAAGTGCACAAACAAATCTTAAATTTAAAAAAGAAAGCAGTCAGCTATATCTGTAGTGAAAAGAAATTTAGTAGCTAGTACTAAGCATGTTGCAAAATTAGGCTAGAGTGTATCACTCTGGTTCTTCATTCTTTATTTTTTGCTGAAGATGAAAAATAACTAAATAAAATAAGAGAGCAGTAAAATGCACCAAGGCCTATGATCTAGGGCATGATCTAGGCCAAATTAAAATCAACTAATTGAGAAAACATTGTCTAAGGCGCCAAAGACATTAGAACCTTTGAAAATCTTTTCTAAGTTGTAGGAGCTATAAAACACTAACTGTGAAGTCTAATTTTTATACAGAAACATGTCAGCACAAAAAAAAATTTCAATGCACTAAATTAATTTTTAGTAAATTCTGGGGATTGTAGAAAGATTTTGCTTTGTGTTTTCTAAGATGTCCTTTGTAAAAGTTTTCAACAATTTTATGACTTTTCTGAGCAGTCAGTGAAGAGTGAATCACAAAAATATTAAAGCCTCCATATAAATACTACAAGAATTCCAGAAGACACATTTGACTAATTCATACAATTCTGGAACGCAGTATTTAAGAAAATATCTTTCTAAACTATTCCTGCAAAATACCTCTGCATCATTTCCAGCAGCACTTTGGTAATATCTTACAGAGTTGGCAGCAGTGACTGATTGAATTTCTGGTTCCGTGGAAGCTGGAAAATTTAGCTGGTAATTTAAGGGTGAGCAAGGCTTCTTCCAGTAGCCATAGCTGTCAGTAAATCTGTGCTATAATAGGGGCTTATCAAAATCTGAATGCACGCTCATGGCTAAATAATTGCGGCAGGGTGGATTTTTTTTTCTACAGCAGTAATATCTCATTTTCTTCAGCCACCGAGGGTTGTAAAATAAAGTGAAGAATATTTCCCATGACACTTCCAAACAAGACAAATACTCAGCAGAGGAAAAAAAAAACCTGTACACCAGTGGTCACAGGCTACCAGTCTGTATGCATTTCTTTTTATACAGCAGCCTTGTCTGTGTCTGTGAGGAAAGGAAAACAAATATGCACATAGGCGATGGCATAATACATTTCAACTCTTAAACATCATTCTTCTGTGACATGATGGGCTGCTCTTCTTCAGAATGTAATGAGACACAAAATTACTTGATTGCTACCACCTTTACCTTGGAATATTTATTTTTGTTCTTAATTTATGCAACGCTATGGTTGACACCCAATTTCCCTCAAAAGAAATACAAGCATCTAGGCAAGAAAAAACCAATAAATATTAGATGTAATTAGACCTAAGCAATACTCAAGCCTTCTCATTCCAAAACATTTGCTTAGCTACCACCTCAGCTGTCAGTACCTGAACCTGACTGACTTGTCTACAAGCTCTACTTTGGCACATATCCAGAATAGTTTACTTCAGAAAGACAATTCTCTCTCTTGCATATAGTCTCTTGAGACACATAAAGGTGTTTTTCCCTACTTATGTCACCTCCATATCTGAAATTCTCATGATTAATGTTCTTACTTTACCTGAAAGGTTCTCCAGAAAGAAAACAATCCTCAGCACTTGTCTGCTGGCCAAGCAGACTGCCCCAGCCGCTAGGCACACTGATCTTCCCTGACCTCTTTCTGTGGAACCACCTCTCCCGGGGCAGAGGAAGTTTAGAACCATAATTCAAATCTGAGTATTTTGCTATAGGAACCATACACCCAGAAGTTATGCTCAAGACCATTCTGCCTCAGTCCTCTTGAATTATGCATTTGCATTTTGGAGCAAGAGTTCAAAGCATGGAAGGTCAGACTTTGGCATGTAGGCAAGCAAAGGCAGACATATTTTTATTCATGCTTCGTTGGCATGCATGCAAAGGCTGATGTGTGTGTTCAAGTCCTGATTTCCTTGAGGAAATGCATATGCACTTAGAAAACTGCTTTGTTATTCATTCTGAAATGTCAAATAGGGAGGGAAGGGAGCAGAAAATGGGCTGCTAATAGAATAAGAAAATGTGAGACCAACAAAAAAGGTTATAAATAGACTTTTGAAATGGTTGCATTAAACAGCATAATTAGCACTCCAGTTGTATTTTTGACCTATGATACTGGAACACAGCAAGATATTCAGTACATGCTTTTGGAGTTATTATAAACTGAGCTTGTTTGGGTTAGAGTTCAGTTCACTTCTTGTGAAAGTACAGTGTCCTGGAGATTAAGGAAAAAAGATGAGGATCTCATTTAACTTGACATGACTTGTATTGGATAAACCAATGTGAACTACCCTGCAATATCTAGCCCAGCGTGGTTTGCCCTTTATTCTGCAATGCGCGTTATTGAGAAAGAGCTAACTGTTCTGTCAAACTATTCACCACGTTGCTGGCAGGACATCTCTTCATTACAGAAGGGGAAAGGCTACAAGGTGAAGGGCAAGAGAGAACTGACTCTTCTCTGTACCAGGCATTAAGAAATGCAATTTCTGTCTCTGGTTCACAAAGGAAATACACTTTTATATATTTCACTTCTAATTCTAGCTTGCTGTATCGAATGACTATGTGCCCTGGACACCTGTTCAGCTGCAATAACACACATTTTACAACCTACTGCATACTACTTAAGAGTGCAAATAAACACTGTCCAGACCAATAGCATACTGAATAGTTAAAATTATTAGGTAGGTCCACAGAAGTCACTACTGTGCTTATCACGGTCAGTGATGATTTAAAATCCCCAGTGCTACACTGAACTGGGAGGGGGGAGAGGGGAGGAGGGGGAAGGTAGAAGGGACGAGGCTGAAAGAGAAGAACTTTTACTGCCAGAAACCTCTCAAAAAATAGGGAATTCTTCAGACTGTATATCTATAATAATCTTTGATTGCCAGGACTGAGTTTGGTCTCGAATTTGTCAAACCAAATCACTCATGCTAAACTGAATCGATACCACTGGCCCATTTGTCAACAGAGGACTAATCTGGTTCTCAAAAACTTGGCAAGGTCCAAAACAGATGCATCTTCCCTTCTGCACCTTTCCACAACACTTTCTTGCACTATAAGCTTTGACCAAACTGACCAGCTTTAAATCTATCACCCAGCATATTATACATTATGAGAGATTGTGAACCACATGGACCAGAAGCCTGAGCATGTTTTAGTCACTAGTGGTGGTTCCCTCACGGCAGACAGGGTCATAACCTAAACCTTTTAGAGAGAAAACACAATTATCTGCTGTCATCTTATGTCCTGGATGCTTGGAGACTCTCTCTTCTGCTGTTTAGCATGTCCCACCTCCCACACCAGGAACTCCCTCAGCAGAGCCCATGAGGCCATGACTCATTCTCTTGCAGCGCCCAGGCAGTATCACAAAACCATTCATAGTACATCGCCTCCAAACCTACACCAGAAGTATCTTGGACTCCATACAGCCACACCTTCAGGAAACAGTCTGTTGTTTGCCTGTACCGAGAGAAAAACTGAACAATCCAGAATTTGTTCCTGGAAAGATAAAAGATAAGCTAAGAAATGTATACGTGCTGACAAAACATTTAATGTTGGAAACAAGAACTGTTTCCAACCTGAGTCTGATGATTCTTCACGTCTAAATCAGCAGGGCAAAGTATATCAAATACAGATTCTGGTCTGTGACAGAACCTCATTTCTTAAACTGTAACATAAAGAAGATGAAGTTTTTCATTCAAACATTAAATACAATTCTTTGCACAACACTACCTTCCTTTTACTTGCGACTTTGAGCTGCTCATTTTCAGAGATATTTAGAATTTTCTTGTCTTACATGACCCTCTGCCAAATCTTTTGCAATGCTACAGCTTTGATGATCAGATAGCAAGAGTTCTGTTAAGACCAACTGAAGAGATGAAAGACAAACTTTAGTTATTTTCCTCATTTTCATTTTGTTTTCCTCAAGAGGCAAAAAGCATTAGCTTTTCCTTTGACTACACCTTTTCCAGAAAAAACACCTACCTGTGCTTAGTCAAAAGTAGCTCTTAGATTTGTATGACACAGCATTTTGAGAACTTTTCATTGTAATTTCACATGTAATTGTCATTAAGGTAGGTCGTTTGGAAATCATTAAACATTGCTAACAAGGATTCCAAGTATTGCTTAAAACAATGTCCTTTTGGGATGGGACACACTAGACAGGACCAAAGAAACTGGTCAGTGATGCTCCTTAGGGCTACCCTTTGTGGGATTGGGGTGTCTGCCATTACTTCTGTCCCCACCCACATGACATTGGCAGCTCCTGGCAGGTCTCTGCACTTCCCTGGGGTTTCCCCAACTCAGAAACCACCCTCCATGTGTCACAATCCCTCGCTCTGCTGTGGAATGCCCCTGCACTGGCGCTGATTGCCTTGGCAGTTTCTTATGAATGTACCCAAATAGTTGCAAACACCCCGAGAAAACAGATATAGAAAGGAAACAAGAAATTTTACTGCTCTTTATATTTAAAAAGGCTTTCCAGTCCTCAGGAAAGAAAGATCATCCATCATATCAAATACTCTACATAATTTTTAATCTCAGAATCAGCACTGGCCAAATATACAGTCGCACAGTGTACAATAACTATTAAAGAACAGTGCTACTGCAGATGTTCATATACAAATGCCAACAATTTTTATTTCACTTGTTTTAATTAAGAAGGGCTCTGTTATTTAATCTGTCAAAAATAGCAACTCTAAACCCATTTAAAATAAAATATTTAGTCTGCCTGTTGTTTGGTGTCAGAACCACTTCTGCAATTAAGAAAATATAAGGGACAGATGCTCTGGTGGTGAAAAACATCTGTGTTCCCCGGAGCAGTGTAGCTTCAATCCTCCAGCTGGCCACTGCTCTTCTGCCCCCACGGGACAGTTCTCTGAAAGAAGAGAGAGCAGGGACATGAGACTTCTGCATTTATCAGCAGCTACTGCAGTGCCACAGGGTGACACAGTTGGAGCTGAGGATCCCATATTCACAGTGTTTGTGTAGTGTGGGCTGACCTGACCACCCGTCCATAACCATGGCACATCAAGCGAGATCCCAGAAAGCACTGTCCAATTCCGATGTACCCAGAAGAAATCCCACCTGTGCACCCCAGAGCAATCCATACCATTAACCAAAGGGCAGGTGGAGAGATAACTGGCAGGTCCACCTCAGAAACGTGTTACTGAAGTGAACTGGTAATATATACAGACCCTAGAAATCTAGGAATATTTGGAGAGTTAATTACACTGAATCTCTTTTGTTAAAATAAGGTGCTCGATCCTGGTGGAGACAAGTATGTGGCAGAGATATGGAACAATAATACCGTCAGATTTCAGAGCACCACACTCCCCATGGCATACTCTGAAGGCGTGAATAAGTGGGAGAAATTACATTAATGCAGATTACCATCAATAAGACTTAATTATCTGAAGTTAAATATCAATTAGAAGAGAATGGTTTGTAATTCAAACTTTGAATCGCATTATCTTTTTAAAGTCCTTGTCACCACAACAGTGTATGTCAGACTTCTGTTCTGTTGAAAATAATGGGTAAGTAATTCAGCATTTGCCAGTAACTACCAGTTCTGAAATAGCTGTTCTGAAACACTCCCTATGTTGTGTATGGCTCATATCTACTTATCAGTAGCAGATACTGAACATTTTGAGAACCATATATTCCCACTTAAGTCTTCTAAACAATGCCTGTTGTCATTCTGACTGGTGAGCTGAAGAAATTGGACACTGCAGAGTATAAAGGATGCTCTGAGTTTTGCGAAATTGGAATTGTTTTTCTGCTTTTTTATACATTCACTTACTAATACTATGAGTATTCCAGATCAAAAAGATGTAGGAGCATCAAGGCTGGGGCCTTGCCAGGGTTGACTTGGCATGCCTTTTCCAGCCAGAGTGTTCCTAGAGCTCTAGGCTCTTTGACTCTCTCAACCCTAACCCCAACAACCTTTCCCACAAACCTTGCTTTATGTCTATCTTTTGACATATAACAGTTGCGATTTTATTAGAGTGTATCAATATGATTCCACAGCTATTTGGAATTTTTGCACAAGGATTTGTATAAAGCCTGAAATTACATTTATGTTAATATATAAAGGAAACATTTTGCTATGTTTCATGTAATAAAATTAATAACATTAGGTAATGTAATCACATGGTGAAATATCAGAATTCTAGAGAGCATAATTTTCCTATTACAGGTAGAAGCATCTTTGAGTTTCCTTTTGCCACACCATTAATTTACTAAAATGAAAATGTTATCTATTTCAAACAGCAGCTCATTTAAATTAAACTCATCACCATAAGCTTTAAGTTGCAAATGCCATTTCCTATCTGTGACACAGGAAAGCAAAAACATATTATGAAAGTTCATGGTCTTACTTGTAAAAAACATTTTCAATCACCACGTATCATATGCAAGGTAACATAAGACTCACATGAATCATATCCAAGGAACTCTACTTCATGTTCAACTTCCAAAGTTAGAAGTTAATTGCTTAATTCCAGTAGAAAGCATTTGGAAAAAAACCCAAACCAAAACAAAAAACGAAACACAATTCTATATAAGGTTAAGAGAAGCCATTTTTCTGTTTTACTTCCAGATGGATACATCACTTATTTTATCAATGGAATGGGGAGTGGAAGACAGCTGCTCAAAAAACTACAGAAACAAGATTTTAAAAAATATTTTCAGAGCATCAAATGTGCCTTAGGGTAGACCTGCCTGGCAATTTTTCAGTGAAAATGGTTTCTATTCAGACAAGGGCAGTTCATCAATATGCAAAATTTACCTGTGAAAGGGATGATTTCTGTAACATGAGGGAAGCTGTGTCAGAACCGGGCACAATTCCTGCACCTCATTGTGGCTGAGGAGCCAGGAATTAGGGCAGCATCTCAGTTGCACAAGATGATAGGAACAGTGCAGGGGCCATTACCCGTCCTGAGTAAGTCAGACCAGCTATTTGAATATTAGAGCTAATGAGACCAGCTGGATGCTATAACAAGAAGATTTTCACATGCTGCAGGGTACTGTTTATTCAGACTCTCTAGATGGAGCTGGTCTACTTAGTACACATGAGTCAACATTAGTACAATTCTCTGGACACACATTTCCTACACCCAAGTGTAGTGCTTAGTTATCCCCAGTCCCTGGTAAGACTGAGGTAAAGGCTGTTCATCATAGTGGCAAGACATGGGATCATATGCCAGAGCATACAAAACAGGGACTTTGGCTTTCATGTTTCCATCATCCTCAGCAGCTGCTAGAAACTGGTTATGGGAAGAGAACATTACTGGCCTCCATTTCTCAGTTAGCATGAAATACTCAGTAAAGTCTTAAATTCATTGCAATGTAGAACTGGAAAAAACTTTTGAAATGGAAAAGACATATGTTTTAATATTTAGAAGGAAAAATCTATTTCAAATACATTTAGTTGGCAGTTGAAATGCTATTCTAAGAGCCTAAAATTAAGGTTTTTAGACCTAGAACAGGAGCTAAAGTATATCTCAACACCTCCTTGATTTTCCTGAGTTGAAACACATTATTAAATTCTAGTTTTAGAAACAAGCAAGAGTGTAAGTGTGGATTTAACACTTAACTTTACATTTAACTTAACATTTCCAATCCTGTCTATGATCTACATTATCTGGATTTCTAGATGATTGATTTAAGAAAAACTGATTGATTTTCAGAAGACACAATTGAAAACATCTAAGTCAGAAAAATGGTAAAATTAATTAATTAATAAACTGATTCATTAATAAACAACTCAATTACTTTTCAGTTGCTGAATTTATTAGCATTGTTTGTGTTTACAATTTATTTCATCATTAATGGAACTTTAAACCCAACCAATGTTTTACTACATAAACAACACTGAATATTTCAGGATATCCTAGACTTATATTTCTTTTCTGCATTTAAATTATTCAAATTTTTTCCCAAATCACAGTGAGGTCTGCTACATTTTGTCTAGAGCCAAGTGAAAAACTGGTCATTATTTTTTAAAAGAGATTATTTTTACATATGGGTTAGTTTAGTGCAATTAAAACATTTTATAAGGAATTCAGAATCAGCCAGAAACTTAACCATAGAGTTGTTTCTTTTTTAAGAAGTCTACATGTGAGTTAACATGTTTAATCTCTCATTACAGGCAACAGGAGTGTGAGATTTAGTTGCCTAAAACAAATTAGTTTAGTATGACTGGGGCCATTGTGGAGTATCTTGGTTGGTCTTCAAATCTTGCAACAGAAGGTCTCCTCTGAGCCCTGTGTCATGTCCACCAGGTCTGTGCACTATTTCAATATACCAAAGCATTTCAAATTGCAGTCAATGTCTATGTTTAGGGTCCTGAATCCCATCTTTATTCAAATGATGGAGTCTGGAAAATGATGCAGGTGACTGTAGGTAAGTTTTTACTTGTGGCAAGCTGAACGACCATCATCTGCATTGGCCAGAGCTCCACTGGCTCTAGTAGGAGCTGGCATGTTGATTGCCATAACTGACACATAAACACCAGACATCTGAACCCAGGGCTGAATCTCAAAACTGAAATCAGTTGTTGAAGTTTTAATTTCTATAAAGAAACTGGTGAAAAGCCTTTGACTTTTTAAATTGAAAAACAAATACGTAGGAATTAACAACACTCATATTTGAATAAAATAATGGAAAATTTCTGGTTAGAAATTTGATGAAAACGGTCATGGAAAAGTTGGGGTTTACTTGCTTTTTAAAACACGTTTTAGAAAACTGAAATGATTTCATATAGAATTTTGATGTGGCAGTCCTAAAATTATCCTCACAAGTTTCTGGAAAAAAAAAAAAGAACAGACCCCATAAAATTTCCTGTAGTATGTGTTATATGATAAAACTATCACTCAGTCACCAATCAAGCAGCTCCAGAATCAGCATAATTCCCAAACTGGGGGAACCTCAGGGAGCCGTCACGAGCCCTCAAATATTGTTACAGCTGCTGATGGGACCAGGGCAGGGCCAGGAGCACCAGCATCCAGGCCTTCCCAAGTATAAAAGAAGCCCACAGGAGCAGCAGCGACCAGGAGTGATGCCCGCAGGGTGGGCACACAGGGAGTGGAGCGTCAGTTCAGGCAACACTTCTCACGGAAGGACGCGCAGAAAGGGCACTTTAGCTCTGCAGCTCAACCAGGGAGCAGAGGCACCCGCCCGGCAGAAAGCCACAGTCCCTCTGGCCTCTGCAGCCACCACGAGTGACACGGCTGCCCAGACAGAGCTTGGGAACACGCTGCTGCCGCGGTGCCAGGCTGTGCCCGGCTCCCACACCAGCACCAGAGGGCAGCAGGAGCAGGGGTGTGGGATGAGTGGTATCAGAGACCGAGTGAGAGAGAGACACCGCTGGAATTGCACCCAGCCTTCCCTGCAAAAGGCCCAACAGACAGATAGGATGCACGGTTCAGAGGATTTCTTGCCCTCCCTCTGCCTGTCTGAGCACAGTGACTTAAGGGACAGGGCCAGTGGTGACAAGTCCCTGCCCGGTGCAGCAGACTTGTCTCTTCTATGACTGCCCCACCTCCCCAGGTGTAGCAGGTGTGAGCCCCTGCAAGAGGAACCCATCAGTGACGAGGACAATGGTTCATCCAGCACGGAGGTGCCACCGGGGTTCAGTCAGCCTATGCCCTGCATCAATACCGCTTTGAGGATCTTAAAGGTCTTTTCCAACATAAATATTTCTATGATTCTATGAGTTACAAAGTATAAAGGATAAAAACGGAACTTATTTTAAGCAGAACATATGGAAGGTGTTGTCCTTGCCCAGATACAGTCATGTTGCTACTCTTAGAAAACATTTATAAGTGGGTGGGAGACCTGTATAGTATACACTTACATTCTCAGGGCTTCTCAGATAACATATTATATCCACAACTAAAATTAAAAAATACAATTCAAATTTAGAATAAGCTAAACATAACAGTTTAATAGCTTTCTATGTTCTAGTTAGATTAGCTGTATAATTTATCTATACGGTACTTTTATGGAACAAGAAATTTTTCATTATTTTAGGCTTCATACACCATCGTATCTATGGGTTATAGTTTCTCATTCATCAATATGTTGTGCTTTTTACGATTATATCTGTGCAAACCCTATCAAAGTAAATTATAACTGCATTTGTTTTGAACTGCTCTTCAATTTTTTTTCCAAAGCATTTTAAATAAATACAGGGTCTTTCACTTAACAACTTGATTATATTTTGATTAAATGTATTTCCAAAACAACTCCAACATAAAAAAAAAAAAACCAAACAAAAACCAACTTTAATCTTGCTTCCTGAGCAACGTATTTTGATGTCAAAAATCTTTCAAATAATATCAATTTTACCTCAGTGAGAAAAGGGCATTAGTAGACTGGCAGCAAACAAGTCCCAACAGTGCCCAGGGCTGCAATAGCAGAGGCACAACCAGTGGATCAAGGGACGTTACTTTGCTCTACGCCTGTTAGACCATATCCAGAATATCACATCCAGTTTTTGGCCAATCATACATAAAAAGCACCAATAAACTAAAGTGGCATTTTTAAAGTGGAGTATTTTAAAGCTTTACTGGTTGGGGGCTGAAGCACTCGTCCTGTGAAGAGAGCCTGGGGGATGGGAGAACCTAACAGCTGCCCCCCACCAAATGCCTCTGGGGAGGTAAGCAAGAAGATGGAACCAACCTCTTCAAAGAAAGTGAAAGACAGGATGACAAGAGAATTGATATCAACTCAAAATTTGTCTAGAAAATAGAAGTTAATATGCCTTATTTTGCACAAGTTGAGCCAGTTTCAGTATAAGACTGACACATGTCTTCTTAAAAAACAAAGAAAAATCTCATGCAAATTACCGTGATTTTGACCTCCTGGAAAGTTAACCTTTCTAACAGTAGAACAGGACTACAAATAAGATTGAGCAAAAAAAAGTTAATAACAAGACTCACCAAAATACATCCTGACAGCCAGTGCTGTTCCAATAATTATATGCTCAGCTCTGCAACAACATGAATGTTGTCACTTTTTCAGTGGAAGATAAACACTAGAAATTTCCAAGAAGAAGGTGCACAAAAGAACTTGGTAATTGTTATGTCTAAATCCACTAAGATGCCCAGATACATATTTGGTTAAACTTGGAGTTTTCCAGGAAATAGTTATACCCCTCAAACAGAAACTTTTCAGTATTTCAGAAAAAAGTCCCGTGTTCTATCCTGAGACTAATCTCCACTCTTTTCCAAATTGTTCCATTAAACAGAGACTAGATAAATTCTGGAAGAAACAGCAATACTCAGGGAGCTCAGCAAAGATGCAGTGAAATCCAGGCTGAGGCTTGTCCTGCACCTGCCCCGCAAAGAGAAGTGCAGGGGCTCAGATCATCCATGTGGATTGGATCATCATGCTACTGGCTACTCTGAGGAGACTGGGGTCTCACTAGTTTTGATCAGAAATTCCTTCCTGTGGACAAGAAACATTTATCAATGAAAGTTTAACCAATAATGATGCTTATTTGAATGTTTTGGTTTTCTTAAAAAACAGGAATCAAAAGTTTTATTGCAGGATTCCCAACAAAGGGTAAACAAAGATCCCTTTTGTCCAGAAATAATTTGCCATCCTTCACCTTCCAGCCTTGGTCTCTGCAACTTCTAACATCCTAACAAGTAGGACTTAATGTTAAGATGCTCAGAATTTACCATCTCAGTCACACATAATTTTATGTTGAAAAAAAAGCATTTGCTTTTAGCAGACATTCCCTCCTGGCAGTTAGTACTCTTTCAGTTTTAAACCTGTTTCTTCCTCCTTACCTGTCCACTTGACCTGACTTAGTTCTGAATGGATTTTCATGTGGTCTGTAACTTGTAATAGAGCCTCTTTCACCCTAAGATCTGACAGTTTTTTGTTGATCTGGGACTAATGCAAAGGACTAAGGATACCTTCGCAGGATTTAAGGCAGGGAAGTAGTACTGGACTGCTGAATGACACTGTGGAGTTCAGGCAGTAGGGATTTACAGGGAGTGCTGAAAGCCATCAGTTTTCTTTTTTTTTCTGGAGTATAATCAGAGGCATTTGTTTCTCCTCCCACAGTTTTCTTTCGTGGATCTCCTTTAGGGTTATAACCATCTCGTAGAAAGTGTTAAAGAGTAAGTGATCAACATCACACCTCTTATGCCTATCCAGCAAGATAATTCTTTCACCAGACCCAGGCTACAAGCTGGTGACAGGCCTTTTATCTTGCCCAAGGAATAGACAAGCTGTCTGGACAAGGAGCCAAATCTAGGTGAGGTTAGGTATCCACCCAGTTTATCTCCAGAGACCCAAATAGTACACCAGATTTTGCTTTGCATGCATGATTATACCGTGCTCAAAATAGTTTAGGTGCTGCTAAAGAGACCCCAACTTTAATAGAGATTGTGCTGACCAAATTTTTTTAAACATATATTCCATGTTTAATATTCTCTTAAACACTTTTATCCCCCACTGATTGAGTCCCCTCTAGTTTTACAGTTATATGATCCTTTTCTTCCTGTAAAATACTTCAACATGTGTGTTTGACAAGCACAAAAGCCTACAGGCTGCCACCCCACCACTTACATGATTGCTCAATCAATCTCCAGCAAGCGCCTACAGTGAGAAGCTGGAGGAATACTTTTGGAAGGGCTGTACTTTGCAGTGTCTCACTTTCTCTCTAAACAGGGAACCTTTGTGTTGTTGATGAGACTTTGAAACAAATCAGAATTTGGAATAGATGGATGCACTTGGCTTCTCTGATCAACAACTGGAGAGATTAGAATCAGCCATATCTTTAGACTTCTGTATTGCCAATAACTACATCCATTTCACAGAGGTTCTAAGAGGGAAGACAGCTTTGGGGACAAGATTTAGCATCTCAGAAAGCTTTGTTTAGTCATTCAGATTAACTTTGTTAGTATTATCTTCAGTTTTCTCCTAGGTCATTCAGTCATTGTACGGAGTTGATATTAAATTAATTTGACCAGTTCTTCACTGAGGTTTTTGGCTTTATGTTCTTCCTGGGAGCCCTGAAAATAACTGTCATCTCTAGCTAAGAGTCTGTGAAAGATGAATGTGACTTACAATCATCCCTGGGCCTTTCCAGCCATTACTGGCAATCTATCACAGACGTTTCTGTGTTGATAACCCCATCAACGTCTACTAAAAAAAAAGAAAAGGAAGAAATCTATTTCATCCGAGGCAGTGGCCACCTTCACTATGTTAAGCAGGTTTTCACTACACAGTGGGAGTTTTCTGATATTTTATTTGGGGAGGAATTGACTTTACATTTAAAACTCCCCAAATATTGTGAAATATTATACTAGATCAGCTGGGGTTTGTTTTTAGTTTGAAATGTGTTCATAAATGCTATAACTAATGATTGCTAATTTAGGCATTTCATTCTGCATTTAAAGGTGGCTTCAGATATGGATTATATAGGACTGGGGTGACCACAAGTTGTCTTATGAACAGTAATTGCAGAACACCACAACATCTTATCTGAAGCCACCTGCCTGCTAAGCAAGATGCCCATCACTGCATTCTGAATATTCTATAACCCACAAGTTCTTAAAAATATGCTGCTAGAATAAATTCTAACAATGCTTCCAGACACTAATGCTGTTACCTATTTCTCTGTCAATCAAATGATACTTTCCCTGAATTTGCATAAATCTAAATGCTGGGAAAACACATATTTAATTCTATTTAGATTTCTGGAATTACATTTGCATCAAATTTGTTTAAAGGACGGGATATGTGTAGTGAATGACACGAACAAACCTCTATTGCTTTACTTGAATGGAAATAACTGAACATATGAAGGTTTTTGGTTACAAGGCATAATTCAAAGAGAGCGTATAGATCACCTCTTTCTTAAGGGGAAAAAAAACCCCAACAAACCAAAAAAGAGGTTTTCATAATTCAGTCTGAAGAATAAAGACTATTTTCTAGCTGGACTGACCATGTGAAAAAGCGTCCTCAAATCTCTTTCAGAAAGACGATAACAGTACAGTTCACAAAGTCAAAAAGTTTGGAACAAACTAGTACCTTAAGACCTGTGAAAGCTAAATAAAATCTCAGCTCCTGCTTAACATACTATGCTGGTAGTGTGTGTGCCTGCTGTGTTGACACCTTGGACCTTGCCATCAATTTAATCCCAAATAGCTCTGACCTAGGTGCTCTTCAAAAAGTAATTGTTTAAAAACACCTCCAAGAGCTTTCTACTTCCATTATTACACTTTGCAGTGATTTCTATAGCCCGTTCTTTTTGCAACCCGATGCCTGGTAGAGATTGTTTAGTTTTCTTTCATTTATACTGAAAAACTTAATATTAGGTAGCAAATTGAAATGCTTCTTTAATTTTTGGTTGTTTTATAACATAGTTGCACCTGCTGCCAATGAGTCTTATTAATGCTCATTTGGTTGGTTGACGTTGCAAAGAAAATCATAAAACTGAGCCCTGATTGCCAATGTCCTAATGAGCACAGCTGCGTCACAAGGCCAAAAGGTTCCTGAAACAATCCAAAGCCCAGACCTTAGATGGCATTTTCAAATGGGATAATAATATCTTTTTTCCTCTTTCTGCTTATGCAGGGAGAGACACAAAAGTTGAATCCTTCCTCTCTCAGTTCAAGGAGCTCTGGTTTTGTCCTTGTACTGGGAATTACCTCAATCACAGGAAGTCACATCATTGCAGATATCCATATAGCAAGAGTGATCTTGAAAACAAAAATGATAAAACTGAGTAGGTAAAATGAATAATGGCATTACAAAGTAGTGATTCCTCTCCTAAAATTTTTTTAACCTGTTTCTATTTCCAAACTGATCAGAAAACAAAAAATGAGCATAATAAGATGGCTTGACAAGATGGATGGTTAAAATTTTCACAAGGTCCAGAGAAAGACCTTATGATAAAACTTTAGTTTGTGGCTGAAGCTAGGATCCTAAATCCATAGCCAGGGAATTATATTTAAATGGTCTGATTATCCGAAGTACTGCAAGCCCCATTAATCTGATGTAGGTCAAATTCAAGATAAATTTTTATATATTTGGATGCTTAAAATAATATTATAGGATAGTAAGTTCAGATGGTTAATGCAAGAATATTTTGGCTATGACTGATTTTCCTGGAAGGGTAAAGCATTTTTCTTATGCATCACTTTTTGACTACATACACCTAGATATTAGTGTCAGCTTTCTTTATTAATCAGTTCTGCCACTGAGAGGCAAAACCTGCTGTCACAAGACACATTAAAATTTAGAATGCTGCATTACACAAGGTAAGTATGTAACTTCTGATACTGATAAAGCCAGATTATTTGCCCACATATCAATCCATAACCCAGTCAGGTTTCTGATACAAGAATCATAAAGATATACATGTTAAGAATATTATTATTACTCAAAATCAGAAAATATGTCTTTAAGAAAACCTCAAACCCATAGCAAAACTCAATAAATGAAGGTAAAAAGGAGCCTGATTAGGCAGAAACAAAAAATACATGCACCAAGCATCAGAATTTTGCTTATTGAATAATGAGAAGATATGAACCAGCCGGGGAAGAAAGAAATATAGAAGTTGTAAGAGGGAAGTATTATCAAAGGTGAGAACAGAGTTTAAGACTAAACAAATCAAACAGGACAGTTGTCATTGTATGCTTCAGTAATCTATTTTTATGGATGCCATGGAGCTTATTAACCACTTCAAGGAAAAATATCCCCTACACCTAACAGGAAAAAAAAAAATCTGTCAGTATCTAACAGAAGATTAAAGTTTCATTGACAACTACTGGGCTTCTATCATTGATTTTGAAAAGATGAAGGCCAGGTGCTCATTTAAACACACTTATGCGAATGTACCTTTTCACTAAGAAAAGTCAGTCATCTTGATGGTTAAAGTCAATATCAAAAGCCATTGACAACTGTTCAGAAGCACAAAGATTTTCTTAATTTTGCAACTTTACCAAGGTTGCTTATTCTATGCCCGAATTTAAGGTCTTAAATTAATTCTGCTTCTTTATAAAATTAAATGACATGACATTCTGCTGACATCTCTGGTAATAGGGGTCATATGAACAGCATATCTCTTTCACTAAAATTATTGATATTATTAGCAGTTATAGATTTACTATAGATATAAAAAGATTTTCCTTGAGACCTAAAGAAAATCTGCTGGAAGCTCTGAGGCCTCGAAACCCCATTGCACTTAATAAAATAACACTAGTGTCACTAGAATGCAAACCTTGCTTCAATAACAGCCTTGAAATTATATAAAGAAACAAAAGCACATATCTGGCTTTAGTTCAGTGTTTACTTCACACAAATGCCTTTGCTTCACTGTGCCATGATCCACCAGCAGAGTATGCCATTACTGGAACACAAGCTCTGATTCCACTAACATTATTGCTTAAAGAACATATTAAGATGCTGGTGTTTTCATTTGGGAGGTATCCATACATCTTCCACAAGTAATTACATTACCAGTAATCCTTTTAAAAGGCTCTCTTTGCTCAGTTGCTTTGCCAATAGCTCTAAGCTTGGTTACATGACAATCGCACTTACTCATAGCGCATGAATTGATAACAGATGAACCAGCTAATACACTGGTGCTCTCTGATCAGTCACAAATCACAGAACCTAGACCCATCAAAGGAAACAAACATGCTTTGCAAAGCCCCAGATACTTTGGTTTTATTTATGGCTGAAAACAGCAGAGAAAGCTGAAAATAGCACGTGTCCTTTTATACGTTTTGGGAAGAACAACAATTATCAGGAAATAGAGCCACTAACTTTTCAAGGAGTGCTGGCATTCACAATGATATAAAAAAAGCAGCCTCTAACTACAGGACAAGCCTCTCTTTCATGAAGGATAAAAGCAGTGATATGAAGATATGGAATACAGGGCATATCATGAAATACTCTAATAAGATCGACAGATTCAGACTAAGAAGTTTTGCTAAATATTCAAACACTGCCTGAATTAAAGCTGAAGACTATTTTCCACACTGTGAATTATGTCAAATTCATTAAGGAATAAAAACCATTAACCTGAATACGAACCCTGCACTTTTCTACTGCAGTCTACTCCTTGTTCCTGAGATAGTGATTAAAAATAGCAACTGTCACTGTACCTGTCAGTCAATGGATACATACATGATGCAGGAGGCAGTGCGCAGAAGTGTTTTTGAATCATCAAGCGGCAGTACACAGAAAGGCAGAGAATAAATTAAACCAAAAAATAAGCCTCAGGCTGATGTGTTTGAACTTCACTGCAAACATTCTTCATACATATTTAATTGCTCCATTGAGACTGTGACTGTTCTGGAGATGTTCCAGGCATTATTTCCATTCCATTAGTACACTTGCAGTATGTGTACTCTTTAACCCAAAATGATTGATTCTATAAATGTCTTCCCACTTACTGACCTGAACACTAATTGAGGTTGTGTATAGATTAAAAGAGAGTAGATGCTTTTTGAAACCAGCCAACATAAATTGTAGTCACTGAAAAATCTTGTGGCACAAGAAGAAAGTGGTAGTCTTAACTGAAGACATCAGTATGTGGTTTCACAGAAATGTTTCAGGTAGGAAGAGCTGGAAATCATACAATAGGTTGACAAACTTCGCTAAATAACACTTTAAACAGAAGCGTAATTCTAAGTCCCACCTTTCTGAAACATTAAAAAATCATTCTTTGAAATATAATTATCACATACCAGATGCTTTTGTCTGTGCTCGCACCTTGTAAATTAATTTGCTTTGGGAGAAAGCATAAATTTTTTATGTTCCATAAAAATAAAACTTTAGGAGTTCAGATAATTTTATCAGTTCAGGTGCCCACAAGAGGAAAAGTTGAATGTTTTTAAAACATCTTAATTAAAACTAAGATAATGTTGTAAACTGCAAATTATTCTACTATGTACTAAAACTTTTCCTGTTCAAATTATTAAAGGTAAGTATAATTACAGCTAAAATTTTGAGTAAGCCACCCTGAGGTAGCAATCCTTAAGATCTCCATAAGCACTGCTCTGATTCTGGATTAACCTTGAGGTGCTGGAGCACGCATATTCAAAGACAGGCAACAAAACCTATGAAGGGTCTGGAGCACAAGTCCATATCACAAGTATATGGAATGGCTGAGGGAGCTGGGAGTTTTTTACCCCCGAGAAAGGGAGGCTCAGGGGAGACCTTATTGCTCTTTACAACTCCCTGACAGGATGTTGTGGACAGGTGGGGGTTGGTCTCTTGTAACCAGCAACAAGTGACAGAAGAGGAAACAACCTCAAGTTGTGCCACGAGAGGTTTAGATTGGCTATCAGGATAAATTTCCTCACTAAAAGGGTTGTCAAGCATTGGAACCGGCTGCCCAGGGAAATACGTGGAGGTATTTAAAAGACATGTAGATGTGGCACTTAGGGACAAGGTTTGGTGGTAAACAGGGTAATGCTGGGTTAACAGTTGGACTTTAAGGTCTTTTCCAATCTAAATGATTCTATGATCAACCTGAAAGCTAAAGATAGTCTTAAATCCTGAGTATTTAAGACATTAAAATCAGTTGTACCACATTTTGAAAGAAAAAATGCCTTACAGTAGAGGTATGCTCATGCAGCTTGGTCAAGCTTGTATCAGACATTGAAAGAATCCTAGGAAAACACTTATGTTCATATTATACTTTATTTATAATGTTTACAAACATGAGTATGTTAGACTTCATGTGACAGAATACTGGAGAGAAGCTTAGACAAGAAATCTGGACCCGTCTTTGAGAGAAGTTTCATCCTGAGAATTAATGCATTAAAAATGACATTGCCAGTGCTGTCTTCCTCCAGACCCTCCAGATCAAATTTATTCAATTTAAAACTGATTGTTTCCCACTTAAATTCCAGCTCTTTCAACTCAGTATATAATTTAAAAGTCAAATAAACTTGTTTACTGTCATTGAAAACATGCATCACTCTATTTCCTTCCCAAGACCTATGCTTCCTGTGCTATGCCAATTGGCCTTGAATATTTCAATAGATGAGGTCAGGTCAAAGTATGCAAATAACTGGAAGCTGAGCATGTGTTAAGGTCCATTTTTTTTACTGGCACACCACTTCTGTGAGCAGCAAATATATGCTTATAGACGAGGGATTTAGCACATTTCTGTGCCATGTTTGTTTATTAAATTAGAATTCCAGACAATAACCTCCCTGGGGCAGAGTTCAGTTCTCCTGGGCTGTAAAATGCTGGCACAATGGAGACCCCATGTAAGAGCATTTATAATAGCAGTTTGTTTTCAAACCATGGCCGTGGGTGTTTGTTTATAAAAAAATAATTTTCTAAAAGTTATATATTTATTGTTTCAGTTTATAGTAGAGATCACAGAATCAGAATGGTTTGGGTTGAAAGGGAATTTAAAGATCATATTTTTCCAACTCCCCTGCCAACACCTTTCACTACACCAGGTTGCTCAGAGCACTGTCCAGCCTGGCCTTGAACACTTCCAGGGATGAGACATCCACAAGCACTCTGGACAATCTCTTCCAGTGCCCCACCACCCTCACAGGAAAGAATCTCTTCCTTATATCTAGTTTAAACCTACCCTCTTTCAGTTTAAAGCCATTCTCCCTTATCCTGTCATGACACGTCTTTGTAAAAAGTCACTCTCCATCTCTCTTGTCAGCCCCCTTAGTCATCGCAAGGCTGCTATAAGGTCTCCCTGGAACTCTCTCTTCTCAAGGCTGAACAACTCCAGCTCTCTCAGCCTGTCTTCATAGAAGAGACACTTTGAATAAAAATTCAAACCAACCCATCTAAATGAAAAGTACTATATATGAAAAAGGAGCTTGCACTAGAGCTAACAATGGTGCACAATCTCAAAGAAGTTTGTTCAGAACTGGGACAAAGCTGTATCTAGTATCTTTAAAATAAGAAATACCTTCCCTTTTTTTATTATTTTAAGAATAGCATTGAATAAATTAAAACTGCCATAGCAAGTAACGAAACTGAAATGAAAACCTCCTTCATTTTAATGTAATAATTTGATAATTTCTTGGCCCTTGCCCTTTGCCTTCTAAATTGTAAGATAGTCTTTAATAAATGAAATTAAATTCATATTTTGCTATATCAGAACTAGCAGAATCTGGTAGGATTTGTAAAAAAGAAATGGGGAAGCAGCAAACAAGAGTATGCTAACAGAAAAAAGCAGTAAACAAAGCTTTTAAAGATGTGAACCTTTCTCAAGGCTGAATCAGTTGTTTTCCAATTATTTTCACTGGCTTTGCTTTACCCCTCAGCCATCACAGACAAGGGCTGATGCCCTTTCCACTGAAATCCAGAAAGATTTACTCTTTGTCTGCATGAGAAGCAGCACTGTGCTCACCAATGCATCAACACAATCAGTAATATAAAGCAAACAGCAGTAAACTGGAGTCAAGGTGGTTTTGATTGAAGGAGTAGATCAATAATTTCAGTACATAAAGAATCTGAAAAGATGGAAAATGTCTAGTACTGTATTAAAAGTATTGTTATTTACACACTGTTTACTGAAGCTCTTTGATTAGTCAGTATCACAAAATCACTGTGTTCATCAGGATAACTTCCTGCTAGACAAAGCACGCTCAAATATGAATGGTCTGAAATTTAACCGGCACCTGGTTTTGTAAGGGCTTAACTGCCAACATGATTCTTTTGTGTTAAAAGAAGAAAAATCTAGCAAAGATGCTAAAGCATCAAAACATACATTATGAAACCAAGAGCCCTGCAGGGCACTTTTGTTAACAACCTTTTGTTGTGATTTCACTGAAAATCTAATCTACCCTTTGTTTTAGGCCTTGCTTTTTCTACAGTCACAATTACAGACAGATAACATGCAATTATCTGAAATAAAAATATAGCCACAATATTCTCATTATGATACCCAGCCTAAAAAAAGATATTATGAAGTTGAATGCCTTGATTAAGATAGCTGTCAGCAGATGCATTTAATTTTACAGCCATACTGATTTTTTCAAAGTAGAAAAAGCAAGTAAGAAACAAAAGAAAGGCTCCTGACATCTAAATTGAGGTTTTACACATGGACTAAATAAGCTTATATACATTCATATTTATAACTGTTTTAAGCACATCCTAAAAAAAAATAGTTTTAATTAAGTTTTCTTCTTTATTGAAAGGGGTTCATTCTGATAGCGGTCATGGGGTATAAGAATATGAGTGGGGACAGAATGGGATAGAGGATGAAGTCTGGGAGCATTCAAATAATAACTTCTTGCTCCAACTTTAAGACCAGTCTTTGCAAAAGGATTAGGCCTAAGATTTCGGCCTAATCCTTCTGTTAGGCCTAAACAACTGAATTTGGATATACCAAGCTATTTTTTCTTTCTTTTAAAGCATCACAAGTTAGAATGTACAGCCACATTCTACTCATGTGCAGCACTTCGAATCTCAATATGTGATTTCCCTGGAACCATTATTACTCTGTGGCCATTTGTTAGCCTGTTTGCATCAGAAAACAGGTGGATATGGTGGAGAGTTTCACTAATTGTATTTGAAAAACTGATGCCCAAAACACAGCAGAAGTCACATCATTAAGAACTATTTGGAAATCAAGAGGAATAAAACTTTTTTAATCAGACAGTCAATGGATGACAACTGCCATATCCTCCTGAAAACTGCAGAAGACTAATAATCTCATCCAGAGTGTCCCCAGGGAGACTGATTTCAGTTCTCACTGTTAAACAATCCCATTAATGTTGGTGGAACAGATTCACTGTGTTAGTGCATTCAGTTACACATGAAATCCACAGGTCTTAAAAGCATAGTTTCTAAGCTGAGCTTCACTGGGAACAAATCAGTTTCAGAATTAGTTCTTCAGATGGATCTGAAAGCCAAACCACATTTGACACGATCATGTGTAAATACTCAGTATTTACAGAAAACACAGGAATACTAATTTTTCTTCATTAAGGTAAGATTGATGCCTGACAGTTTCAGTGGTCTTCTACGATGGTGGTACAGCGCTGGTGGATAAGGAAAGAGCAACTGGCATCATCTACCTGGAATTTGCAAAGCATTTAGCATTGTACCGTATGACATCCTTGCTTCCAAACTGGAGAGGTGTGGATTTGATGGATAGACCACTGGGTGGATAAGAAATTGGCTGGACAGCACTCAAAGGGTTGTGATCAGTCACTTGTGACAAGTTATGTTCCCAGGGGTCGGTACTGGGACCAGCGCTGTCACATCTGTGTCGGTGGCATGGACACTGACGTCGAGTGCACCTCAGCAACGTTGCCAACACCAAACTGTGTGGTAGAACAGACATGCTGGAGGGAAGACATCCAGAGGGACCTTCACAGGACTGAGGGGTGGAACAAACAGTGCAAACCTCACGAAGTTCCACAAGGCCAAGTGCAAGGTCCTGCATCTGGGTCAGCATAATCCCAAAAACAGGATGGGCAGAGAACGGATTGAATTAATTTCTCCCCTTGGCAGAGGAGCCCTGGGGAGGAAGACTTGCAGGTGGACAAGAAGCTCAACATGACCTGGAAATGGGCACTTGCAGCCCAGAAAGCCAGACATGTTCTAGGCTTCGCCAAAAGCAGCGTGGGCAGCAGGGCGAGGAAGGGGATTCTGCCCCTCTACGCCAGTCTTGTTAGACCCCACTTGTAGTGCTGCTTCCAACTCTGTGGCCCTGAAAAGAAGGACATGGACCTGTTGGAGAGATTCCAGAGGACAGACACAAAGATGATCAGAGGGCTGGAGCACCTCTCCTGAGAGAGGCTGAGAGAGGTGGGCTTGTTCAAAACAGGGAAGAGAAGGCTCCAGCAACCTGGTATAGTAAAAGGCGTTGGCAGAGGCGTTGGAAAGAGATGATCTTTAAATTCCCTTTCAACCTATGCCATTCTGCAATTCTATGAGAAAGATGAGTCAGAAATTAAGCTAAGTACATCAGCAAATTCTAAGGCACAAATTTAAGCATGCCATTAGGGAGAAATACAATTTTAAAAAAGTACTCCAGCATTCCAGGAAGGAAAATAATTTCATTACTCTAATCATCACATTTATTTTAGAAAACTCAATTGATTTTTGGAATCCAGCCATGACAAACTCTATGAACTCTGGCTGTGAGCATGAGCAGCTGAAACACTCACTTTCTGAACTTCGTTGAACTTTGTGGGCTTTCAGAGTTCACATCTTGCACAAAACCACTGCCTGACACTGCAGCTTCTCTATGTAGCATGTCTTTGGTGTGATGGATTCTTTACAGCTTTCCCAAAGAAATGAGTTTGAGTTGAACCAATCATGTTTTGGGCTATGATTTTGCCAGGCCTCTGCACACTGAAGCAAGGATGCAAGATTGAATTTCTACAATGATAATCTGAAATGTTTCCTTCTGTTGTATGAATAATATTCCACATTGTGGATGCTGATGTAATTGCAATACTTGGAACTTCTATCTTGGGGTGGCTGTCTCAATTATCTGACTATATATTTTTATATTATATATTTACTTATCTTTTAGCACTTTTTTTCTGCCTATATGATCACATAATGCATATCACATGACAGCTACACTCATCCTGATTTTGAAGCAGATCTAGAGTGAGGCCTAGGCTAGCTGTAAACACTAAAGATACAAAAAAAATTTCTAATAACAAACAATGGAAGAAAGGTAAAGCACTCAAGGAGAAAGAGGGCAATGATATAACAACAACCACATCACTGATTCTGCTCTTCTGGAACATCTTCCAGTGCCTGAGTTGGGGAAGAGGTGTCTCCTGCTCAGCAAGAGCTCTGCAGAAAGTGGAGAGGAGGTGCTAAAAAAGGATTTGCTCCAACTGTGGTTGAACCAAGAATTGCAGCTGCTCATTCAGAGATAAGAACTGTTTGGAATTTCCTAAGGAAAATTTTCATCTAAGAGTTACAGCTTTTCAGTTTTTGGCATAGAATGTGATTTTGTGAAAGTATTGTCATTTGGAAGTGCTGTTATTACTGAAACATTGGAGACACTGCACTTTAAGAAGTTTTATTAAAGCTATACATTGGATGAAATATTTTTAGTAATTGTTCATGATATACCTCTTTCTCAGTAATAGAGATGGAATAAAATGTACTTTTAGAAAGAGGTGAACATGGATTGCCATATCCATCCAATTACGAAGGCTATACTTAGGAATCCAGCAATTATGTAGGAATAAAAACAGGCTTTTATTCCAACAGGCTATCAACTACTGAATTGCAAGTATCTACCAAAAATAACTCAAAAAGCTTAAACAGGCTGAGGAACTAAAAAGATACGGTATAAAATACATATGTACTACAGCGGTTCAGAGAATTCAAATCCAAATTAAAGGTGAAATTTATGTCTATGGGCCCAGTCCAGAACCCCACTGTATCTAATGGATGATGCTTTTCTCTCTTCAATATAACTACCTTTCAGCCAGATTGGTCTGTGAATATTTTTTTAAAACACCAGCACATTAAACGTTTCCACACTAGAACATACCAGGGGAATGGTGTTAGTGCAGGGGTGTTAGGAGCTCCCTTCCTCCCCTCTGTTGCTGTCTCAAGTGTGGGGTTGTGTGTGTGGATGTGGATGAGCACATGTGTTCTACCTCACGTGAAAGGAAAGCTGCCACACCATACTCACTCTCCTCCTCTGCCAACCCTTCTCTTATTCATGCAAATACAAATAAGAAATAACATATGTTTTTGTTTGATCTGTAGGAGTCTCCATCAGAAAAAAATAGGATGAGACCACTTTATGTAACTTGAATGAGACAAATAAAGAACTTAATCTTCCAGCTAAAGTGATCTCACAATTATAGTTTGTTGCTTTGGTTTTGGGGTATTTTTTTGGAATCTCAGAACTCAGAGCTCCCTAAACTTAATTGTATCTCCCTCAAATGCTTTGCCTTCTGAGAAGAAAAGTGACATGAAGAGTGATTTGTTTCACTATTCTTCCTCTCATGACTAGGGTGTGGGAAAACACATGACACAGCCTTTCCAAATAGAGACTGGCACAGGCAAGCTACAGATTTCTTCCTTGACAGTTGAGACAGATGGGAGACTTCCACCTGCGTGCCCTCCCATATGCATACCTTTTCTCTGCTCATATATAAGTCATGTCATGCAAAGCATCTACCCCTCATGCAGTGCATTAGTCTATGAATAACATGCTCCATCTGTCCACATGGGAGGCCTGTGCAGTGATTGTAGTCCCTAAGATGCTCCCAGAAAAGCCAGGGAAAGGTTGAGACAGACCAGAATGTTAGAGCAGCAAATACTATGTGGGAAGCCACCCTTCCCACAGCTGACCTAGGGCCCCAGATCATCCTTACCCTTTCCCTCTTGCTTCTGCAAACACTGCAGCATTTTGGGCTACTGCTATGCTGGAAGAAGGGAGGAAGGGAGGAAGGAGAAGGGCAGACATGTTCTGCTAGAGGCTGAGTAACACTTCCAGCTGAAAGCAGTACCCACTGAGGAGAGCGGATCGGTGGGAGAACCCTGAATTGCTGACACGGTAGTTTTCATGCACTGAGGAGTGGAGGCATCTGAGAACAAGGTCCAAAAATGTATCTGACTCATGCAGTTGCCAAGCTTGAACCATTCTGGTGAATTTTGACCACTTTTACCTTTCCATGCTAGACACTGTAAAAGCACTTTGCTATCCAAGTGGAAGAGTTTTCCTCAGGACATGAACCAGAGCATTTATACAGGACCAAACATAGATTTGAAGAAAAACTTTTGTGCAAATATTTTTGATAATACAATATTTTTGTATTTATGCGATGTTTTCAAATATTCAAAATAATAAATAATGAAAACTAAAAATAGGCAGAAACCTTAAACAACCCTCATTTATATGAAGGAAAGTTCAACACTCTCTATTATGATTAATTATTTTCAACATTTTTTCATGTTAACAAATTGTCATTTCACAGCATAGCTCACCAACAATACCCAGAAACTAAACAAATGCTCTCAAAAATATTTTAGTCATCTCTTGAAAAATCATAATCATACTTCTTGATGGACTAAATGTAACAATTACTATTCATGGACAGTTTTATCATGACAGAACATATTTAACAATGCCAGACCAGATTAGTAGTCAGATCACTCAATATAAATCATCTGTGGAGGACATTACTGAGTATTTTGCATTGAGACAAAAAAGAAATAATAAGAAACTTATTTATTGTCTTGCTTATCCAAACTGAGGTTATTCACTTGGGTTATAGTATAAGATTTACTTTGAGCAATAATATTGGAAAATATTTTTATGTTCTTTTATACTATTTATGCTATTTACCAGGAAATCTGCCTTACTTTTTAGATAACTCTGGGTTTCTGTTCAGTAGTCAGTACCTTATCGCAAGATAAACTACTTACATATTAAAGAATTAATAGATAAACTTAAAAACCTCCAAACCAGGGAGAGAATACTGTACGTGTATCTAAATGCACATATATTATAGATACAATTATTTCGTTGTTTCATGCAGTTTTATTTGTGGGACTGCATCACAAAAACTTTTATTCAAACCTAATGAAAGGTTTGGTTTCGTTTGGTTTGGTTTGGTTAGTACACAACTTAAATTGACAAAGCTCTAATGTGTAGTTAGTTTTTCTCAGCGCAGCCTATAATGAAAAGAATGAATGTTTTAAGAAGCTGTCTTTTGAAACAAATTTACGAATTACATTCATATATGTGAAAAGAACATAATTGTCCAGTATAAATTTATCATCTTGATTATAAAAACATAGACTATGGAAATATAACTTAGCAAACCAAATGTTCAAATAGGTGCACAACAAAAAATCTCTTATAGAAAATGTTTTATTTCTTTGTAGAGGATATGGCCATCTATCTCATAAGGAAGCTTTCTCTACTTCCAGCGTACAAAATATTGTCCAGTTAAGAATACTAACCTAAGCTATGTTTGATACAATCCAGTATAAACATATGTACACGAATTAGAACTCTGTAGCAATTCTGCACAATTATTTTGAATAAAAGCTTCTAAAACCATATTACTACGTTGATTTGCTAAATTAAAATACTGTAATTCCTAACACACATTTCTGAGCATATGTAGTTTTACCTTTTATTAAAGAAAGCTAGCAGGAGCTTATGGAAATACATACTAATAGAAGAATATTTTGTTTGCGAAGTCAAACAGCAAACATAGAGAATCACAAATTTACAATTATCCACATTACTTTATTTCTTTTCTATGTTGGTATCTGTTTTGCATTATTTCAGACAAGAATCCTGTGTCAAAGGACAACTGTCTTTGTTGCACCAAGAAAGACTGATCATTGTGTACACGCGCAATGAATGTCTAGCCAGGGACACCACAGAAATGCATTCCAGCCTGCAACTTGCATATTCAAAGGTTCAGCTAGTATATATTGTTCTGCAATCTGTCTGCAATCAAGATTCAGCTGCACAAGCCACTGTTATCTCTACAATCCTCCATTTTGATAATCTACCTTTGAATATCAATTTTCTGTTACCTGGTTACACAGACCTCAGCAGCTCTTTTCCTCTATTCCAGTAAACTGGTTTCTTTTTGACGGTGCTCTATGTCTAAAAGTTCACATTCTTTATGCCTTGCTCATTATAAACCCTCCATACTATGCTAGGAAAATTTTGAGGACAATTCATGTTGGAGCAGTTTGTCAAAAGAGAGTATTCAGGTCTCGCCTCTATTGAGCAAACTGCACACAGCACAGAGATGTCCTGATGATTTTAATCCAACTACTGTGCTCAATTCTCCACAGGATGTGGCAGGTCACTGTGGAAGACACTGTAAGGAGGCGACAGGCACAAATTAGGTAGAGGTAACCCCAGGCCTTGGTGGCAGAGCCCTGTGTGTTAACATGGGCAATGACTACACAGCCTGAGCACATACAGGGGCCTTGGTGTGGGCTGCCTCTGGCAACATCACCTGTCCCTACTGCTGGGGAGAGCTCGCTCCTGTGCAGGTGTGTAGGGGATACCTTCAGTGTAGGTTGGACTTACTAAATGTTTGCAGGGAAATAAAAAAATTATTTGCAAAACAACCAGTCTTCTCAAATTCTACTTCTGTCCCTGGTTCCTCTGATATCCAACATCAAAATTAAGTATGGTTCTATACTGTCTTACTTATTTACCTTACCACTAGCTACAGCTGTTGACTTGTCATCAGTCTTGTCCAAGGTCTTTATTTGACTTTATTCAACAAACTTCTTTTCTTTTTGCTTCTTTCAAATGCCAGTCCTCTCAAGTCATGTATAATTTGTCTCTCCTAAATCAACCAAGTTATCAACCTATCCAAAAAAATCAGCCTGTTTCAAGTCATGCTTATAATTTTGCAATAGTGATGGTAATGACAGAGCACTGGAGACAGTGGTCTGTAGAGAGACTCATCTGACTGCAGGTGGTGAAGAAATTTAACTCCTTGTGTGTATCTTTCTTTTGCAATCCACAAACGTGTTTGCACATCTTAGTAATTCCATCAGGGTTCAAGATACTTCATTGCTTCCTACAAGTCCTCTTGACAACACACTTTCTCAAATTCATGAGAAAGTGTATTTGTATTTGCATTGTATCACTTAGCAACATAACAGCGTTACACAAGCTGCCTCAGAATAGTGGAATTAGCCATGAGCAGAGCTGGAAATCACCAAAATGGAGACCATTTTTACGAAAAAAAAGGCAACCTATGACTTCGAAAAAAGTTGAAGGCACTTCAAAGTACTCCTTAGTGATGGCCTGCACAAAGGCAAATAGCAACTGGTCATTCTTTGGCTAGATGAGCTGTTTGTGGAAGAATTATATTGTGAAGACATTCTGTCAGCCAGAAGCCTCAGGAGCAACCAACAAGCAGTTGCTGACAATGTTTCCAGAGAATGATTTAAAACAAGAGATGATAAGATAAACCAAAACCTTTGTGATTTAGTTGCATTGGAGAGCTGAAAACAGTTCCAAACGAGAAACAAAGCAGTCACATAATTAACTATCATAAATGAGTGGATGGTGCCTTCACTCCCTTTGCAATCTATCCATCTTTGGTACATTTATATAAGTTTTCTAATTTTGCAAAGTAAACCCGAAAATAAAAAAGACATTAGCAGAAAAACAAGTCTAGTTTGTATCTAAGGTTTTCATTTCATCAACCACTTTAGACTGCATATCACATACCTAAATATAGGAATAATTAAAATACAGCAAACAGTATTACACCAGCTCTACTAAACAGGTGTGCTGCTAGAAAATGTCCTGAATAAATGGGTTCTGACCTACCAGTATCTGCATAGGACACGCTGGCGAGGATGCTTCATTTACGACATTTCAGAAAGGAGGCCATACACATCACATTGCTTAAGCAACAATAAAGTAAATACAAATACCCCATGTTACCACGGATAATATAATCACTCCTTTCTTTTTCCTACCTAGTGGAGAAAAAAAAATCTACTTTTACTGAAATCTGACTTGCACTATATAAACAATGCCTACAGAACATAAACTGTCATCCAGGGCTATTTTATTTCCCTGCTTAAAGCTGAAAATAAATGCATTTATGTCACCCTTTAGGTTTTAAGCATACCCTTTAGTATGAGGTTCATGCATGAAAACCCACTTTTTTTTTACTTATCTCTACATTGAACTTTTGGTAGGATTTGCTAGTGTGAATATTATTTGAAATAAAATACTGATTTGTAACATTTCAGAGTGGAAGAAGTGAAACAATAGCTTGCAACAGTATTTAAGTAATTTTAATACTGTTTTATTGGTCTCACTGTCTGGCATATAAATTTGAAAACTATCATGCCACCTTGCTTTTAACCCTTTTCTCCCATTTTTCCAGTCTTTTCATGTAGTTGAGTTTTTTCTTAAATCTTAACTAATCTCCTTTTCAGTCTTTCAGACAAAGCTATCCTTCAGACAAGGGTGAAAAAAATCAAAAATGTTTTAGACTGAGCTTTTTGCTCAGATGACACTGTAATCATTGGTAGTCCACTTGGCACCTGTTTGGGAATTTTTTGATACATCTGCTCTACCTTTTTGCCCACCCCTGCACACTGAGACAGAATCTTCCTCTCCATATCTTGCAATGATTCAAGGAGCTGTTTGAATCTCCCCACCCCCACCCATAACTCAAGTCATTATTTTTTTCACCCAGTTTTCTAAGATCCCTCTTTCATGCATTTGTCAAATTATTAACTTAATCTTTAAATTCTGTCATGTCACTAATATTTACGATGTATATAAATAATGAATACTACTTTCAACATTAAATAATGGAACTCTCCAGACTTATCGATGTAGCAGAAAATTATTATTTCATTCATAACTTTCAGTGCGCATTGCTGAGATGATTTCTAAACGTTACCACACTTAGGCTTACTCGTTTTCTTAATTGCGTTCAGTGAAGAACTTTGTCAGAACCCTCGGGAAATTCCAAATAAATTAGATCAAGCATTTCTTCCTCATCCATTATTTTGATGACATGTGCAAAGAGTTGTAACAGATCAGAGAAGGTTTTCCTTCAGCAAAGATTCCCTGGCTTCCTTTAGCAGAAATTAATCGAGAGCTTTGCTAATAATTCCATTATTGACGATACATTGATATATAATGATATATAATAGATTCAATCCATTTAGCTAAAACTGAACTCAGACTTACAGGCTGGTAGGATAATTCTAGTTTGCTGGGAAAAAAAAAGGCAGAAAAAGCAAAGCAATATCCAAATTTTAATATTCAATTTTTCAATAGGCAATTAAGTGCTAATAAATCTTGCATCAGCTCAACCCCTTCAGTTCCTTATAAGCTTTGTGTGTAGCCAATCAGCCATCTGATTCCACTTTCTTTTCAAATTTCTCCTATTATTTCTTTTATTGCCTCAATATAATAGCTCATTTTCACTCCTTTAAAGTATAAGATAATTCATTGCATTTTCTACAGGAGACTCCATACAAATAAATGTTTCAACTTCTCTGCAAAAATTCTTTTGAAATCTGTTCTTTTAAAAACAGCAGGTCTGATGATATTTTCATAAGTCTTTCTGGTTCTGATATAATTGAAAAAAATCTTTGCTATTTCTTAAATCTTCAGCTGTAAGGTCTTCAGACTGCTTCTTAGAATATACATTTTCCATCTTCCATTTTTCCTGTCATAATTTGTGTTCTGTTTCAATAGTTACATTTGTCTGGAATTTATCTGGAAGAGGCTACATTTGAGGTGAAATAAACTCTTACCCCTCCCAACTTTTTGCATTGATTTTTTAATATTTTTCTTAATCATCTGAGACTGACTTGACATTTTAAATCCTATTCATATGGTAATTCAAAGAATTGCCATAATTAATTTCATGGCCACAAAAGGAAACTCAAATATCTACTTTATTTCAAGGAATAACAGCGGGACACCCAAATATTATCACACATAGTAAAAATTTTTCAACTCAATTATGAAGTGTCAAAACAGAATAAAAGAAACTGTATAAATCAATTTAAAAATTATATTTCTACACCAACTATTTTGATTAGGAATTCCTTACCCATGTACCATTTTTGCAATGTTTAATCTTTTGTCAGACCAGGTTTACCTTTTTTTTTCAACCATATCTCTTTCTGCCACAGATGGTCATAGAAGACATGTTTTTCAACAGTCTATAAAAGGTTTCCTTACAGTAATTTGATTTTACTATTTTCCTACCAGAATAAAATGATCCTAATGTTTCCTTTCTTCCAGAAAGCTCTGGCAGACTTTCCCCAGTCTGGGTAGGGTTTGTCCTGAAGCATCATATCTGTGACCTAAAGGGAAAGAAGAAATACCGGACAGTTACACTGGTGTCACATAAGACAATACTAGCAAGGACTTTAGGAACATTTTTCTCTTATGTGTGGCACACCTGCATCAGTTCTGGTAACGATAACAGACAGTAGAATAGTAGTTTATCCAGTGTTGTTTGCAATCAAGATAACTTGCACTGACCTACATATTCTGCCTCTGGTAGTGCATGCAACTCCTTGAGAAACTATGAAACTTGCAGAGATCCAAACATAAGAAGATAAGAGGAAACTGTCTAAAAGTTACAGACACCTACAGGACGTGAGCTACCTTCCCCTGTGGCTGTGAAGCTTTCTGGCCCAATCTGGGAGAGGGGTACCACTTCCCCGAGAGCAGCATCAGCAGAATTTCCACTCTTGAAATCAGAACTGCAGGTAGGAAGCGGAAGCCTGTGAACTGAGCTCTATGTAACATTTATAATCTCCTCTCAGTTCCTGTTATCAGTATTAAAAGAACACTTGGGACTGGCAACAGAAAAAAACCCTTAAAACTTGCAAAAAAAATTAAAACTATGAAATATTTATTCTCATTTTCATAATTCCTATCTAAAGAGACCATCTGTTTCTCTGTCCAGAGACTCATATGTACGGAATACTTCTGGGTGGTACATGAAAGTATTAAAAATGACTTTCAGCTCAGTGAGGAAGGTGAATACCCCTCTGGCACCTGCTTCTTTGGGAAGCTGTGTTTTCATATCCATTTACTTCAAATTGACTGTACTGAAACCCACCAAAAGTTCCATTACAATAAACTCATAAATTCTGTTGTGCAAAAGATCCAGAGTGGAAAACCATTCATAAAGATTTAAGAAATAATTGATCAGATAAAGGAAATGGGGGTGACCACCTGCTTCAAAATGCAGATAAGTAAAACAAATTCTATCTCACTGTTATCAGTACAGAGTGGGAAATTACTAAGTGTTTTGATCAAAATGAAAATATATCTTAAGGTTTCAGAAGGAAATCATTTCAAACTGAAGACAAAATTTCACAGAGGTTTTAATATCCAGTTTACCATCCAGAGTGTAAGCTACTACTTTCCATCAATGGCATTAACAGAGTTTATCAAAAAGAACACACAGCCAATTAATAAGTTAAAAATGGATTCAACTTCTAAATTTTGGCTTCAAGTCAATTTGGGGTTAAAAGAGCTCAGTGTATTAGCCTGGGCTGGATCCAAAGGATAATGGCTATGTTAAATAAATAGAAATGCACATTCTAGGATTTTATTATTTCATTAAACCTAACCTTAACAAAGAACAGATAATATCCCAAAATACCACCTTTAATAACTGTATTATGTGGGTAAATCTTTTCTCAGATCAGCATGCTATAATACTTTTTTATAAGGGCCCTATTATCTAAATAAATATTTCAATAAATATTTAAAACTGAACAAGACCTCTGTAAAGATTTAATTCACTGCTTTAGTAACACTTTTTTTTTCCTCTTAGGAAGAGTCTACATAGTAATGAATATTTGCAAAGCAGAACAAATATTTCAAGAGGTTTTATTCAAGTTTCAAAATAGTTTCTCCCAGATGCTTTCTGGGAAATCATTATATTTGGGAGAAGGATGCAATTTGCAGCTCTATGACCAGTTACTAGAGGAGCATGTTTCATAAGAATGACATTCAAGATGGAGATATTTTCTGAGGAAAATGGCAGGATGAGGCAGGAAATGTTCTTTCTGATATCAAATAGTTGGTCTTTCGTCTCCCAACTTTGGCATTTATTTAAAGTCACATCACCAGATCAGTGTCAGGTCAGTTGCAGCTAAATTGGCTGAAGTAGAGACTGTCATTAAAGGGATGCATTCCATAAAGAGAAATCCAATTACCTTTTGCATTAGAGAAATCAAATTAATTTTCTGGTTTGGTCAAGGACAGTCACTGTGGAAAACAGCTCACAGGAGAAAAGCACTCAACACTGTCATACAGCAGACAAGTTTTAGATATGTATCAAATACCCATTGTTTTTAGAAAAAGAAAAAATGTAAATTTTAATTTAGTTTGCAGAACTTCGTGTAAAGAAATGTGTGAGTGTGTTTTTCTTTCTCTATTCATATTTCACGATGTAATTCCTGGACAGCATACATTTATGTCTGCTTTACCGGACAATGTTTGAAAACATTGCTGATACATGGGAATAAAAAATAATTGAACACTTTAGTAAATGTCTGCATGCATCTTACATAATCAAGATAAAATAGGGAAAGCCACCTACAATGTAATTAAGTAATGTATTTTTTCTTGAACTAGGAGATGCAATAGACTTTAATCAATAATTACACTGCTTCAGTTCAGAAAGGAACAGCCCCTAGATACAGTCATTGTATACACTTTCATTTTATTTAGTTTCTCATGAGAGAAACAGTTACACTGTATTAAACTGCAAAAGCAAAGCTGTATCATACACATTGCCTGACTTTATAAGTTACACAAATGACACAAAAAACTCAATTTCCATTAATAATTAGTATGTCTTATATATATTATGGAATCTTAATTTTCATTTTGCCCTATAAAATGTGACTTTATCAACTATTCATATTACTTTATATTAATTATGAGGCTATCTCATAACTGCTTAAAAATATGTTTATTAATGTAATTAATAGCAAAATGTTATGGTTCTCATTTTTCTGTTACAGAAAAATACAATTGTTCCTTTCAATAGGATCCTTTTGATGTTTGATACAATCATCAAACCACAGAAAGGCTTGGGCTGGAAGGGACTTTACAGATCCTCTAGTTCTGCCATGGGCAGGGACACCTTGCACTAGACCAGGTTTTCCAAAGCCCCATCCACCCTGGCCTACAATATATACTACTAGACAACATATAATACAATAACTTGAAAAATGATGTCGTATCACATAGAAGAAAGAATCAGGGATTCAAAGCCATTCAGAGCAAGTAACTTACTCAGACAAGAAACGCAGAAAGCAAAATCATAAAAAACTTCAAAATCAACCCCAACAAAAGAGTAAGATACCTAAGATACCCGAGATGTACCAAGTGGAGCAGTAAGACACCTTAAGGATCATTTATTCCTTCCATGCAGTTACTCTTTGAGCCTATTTTTCAGGATACTCTGCACATATTTTACATCTCTGTAGATGCTCATGTCAAATGATGCTACCTTGTACCTCACAGGGTCCTTCCCAATGGAGGCAACCTCTGCACTGGGAGTTTCAGGTAAGGCAAAGTATCTCTTCTGTTATAAGCTAACAGCAAGTGAAACTTCCCATAAAAAAAGAAAAAAAAAAAAAAAGAAAAAAGAAAAGAAAAAAAAAAAAAGAAAATTACCTAATACTTTGGTCATGCCTACAAAGTATCATCCAAATACTTCACTAGCAGGAACTATGCTATCATCTTCAGAGCACAAAGAGATAACCCACGGAAAACTGATGCGGCACAGCCTGCTGGCCAGGCTATTTTCATGTGACAAATTGCATTTTAGAAATGTAGAAATATAAAAGTACATCAGTTGGTTTAATAGCAGCACTTCTTCATATAAGCAGCTGCAGAAACTCTTTCTTGCTAGAGAAATGGACTCTGGGCTTTAGGACACAATATATTCTATGCTGCAATATTCATGAAGTGGAGACAAGCCCTAAACAGAGCATTTTCATTGCTTTATTCATACTTGGATAAATCATCAAAACAGTGTAAGAGCATCCCTCCAGAATTCAACAGAAGGTAGAAGAATCTAAGATCCACAAGAAAAGCCTGAAAACACAAACCTAATGGTGAAATATGAAATATTCTTGTATTATTTTGATAAAGCAATGAGTAGCGAAAAATCTAATGGACAGGAGGACTCCAACATAAAATATCAGTAAAGACGCTGTTTGTGTGCAGCTACTCAGCCAGGAGGACATGACACCACGGTGTTATTGCTTGGAAATGGACTACCCTGAATAACTGCATTTGCCAAAATATATCTATCTGCCATTGTCAAATATATGACTCAAGCATTAGAAGGGTTATTTTTTTCAATTTTTATAATTTTACAACTTTAAATATTTTAAATCATAAACCTCTTCATAAGTAGCACTAAATTAATTTCACTTGATACTCAGCCTTGAAATAGTTCAAAACTTGCACGTCTCCACTCACCCCAAACTCTAAACAAGAAACATTATTTTCAGTCCTGCAACCGGGGCATTTCATTGATAAGAGTGAATATAATAAATTTTAAAAGCTTTCAGAAATTGTAAGGATGCCATAGCGTCAGGACAGGTCAGAGGGCAGTTTCCCATGGCAAGACCATGAATGTTGCATTCCTCATCAAAAGAATCCATCAATAGTTTTGCAAAGACTGAACATTGCCTAGGTGCTTCAGAAAACTATGTGAGTTTTTTTCTAGAAAAAACCTGGGGCTAAATCAGGTTAAAGTAATTATGTTTTCTGAAGTCAGAGTGTGAAGTCAGTGAGAGCTAATGCATACCGCTGAGGGGATACGCTCCCCTTGCTTTGCTGTTATGTGCTTTTAGGTAAGAGCTATATATAGGTGTCCCACTAACTGCACATCAATTCTTTATCATATCTCAGTCTTTAAGTACTATACTACATACAGTGATCATATACCAAACTAGGGAAACATTTAGTACTCAGTCATTAAAAGCTTCTATCCATCACTTTTCTCTTCTTTGAGATGTGTAAAAACTGTGGAGCTGTTCACTTGATGTATAAAAGTAACCTATTGGGAAAATGTTTTTATGCTTTTTTCATATGGATTTCTGGGAGAAATTTGTCTTCTGTGGGTGGTGACCAATCTGATAGCCTTCTATGATGGGTCATGGAGGGGAGGGTAGCTGATGTCCATCTCAACTCCAGCAAGGCTTTTGACTCTGTTTCCCATAATAACCTCACAGGTAAGCTCAGAAATTGTGGGTCAGATGAATGGACAGTGAGGTGGATCAAGAACTGGCTGAATGGCAGAGCTCAGAGGGTTGTGATCAGCGGAGCAGGATCCAATTGGAGGCCTGTAGTCAGTGGTGTTCCCCAGGGATCAGTACTGGGACCAGTCTTAACCTTTTTACCAGCAATGTGGACAAAAGGATAGAATGTACCCTCAGCAAGTTTGCAGATGATGCAAAACTGGGGCGAGTGGCTGACATACCTGACAGCTCTGCTGCCATTGAGCAGGACCTTGGTAGGCTGGAGAGCTGGGCAGAAAAAAACCTAATGAGGTTCAGAGAAGGCAAATCAGGATCCTGCACCTGGGGAGGAATAACCCGAAATGCCAGCACAGGCCAGGGCTGACCTCCTGGAAGCGGCTCTGCAGAGAAGGACCTGGGGATCCCGGAGGGTGAGAGCTGACTACGAGCCAGCAGTGTCCTTGTGGCCAGGAGGGCCAATGGTATCCTGGAGAGCATTGGGAAGAGTGTGGCCAGCAGACTGAGAGAGGCGATCTTGCCCCTCCACTCGGCCCCAGTGAGGCCACTTCTGGAGTGCTGTGTCAGTTCTGGTCTCCACAGTTCAGGAAGGCAAAGACCTACTGGAGAGGGTCCAGGGGAGGCCACAATGATGATGAGAGGTCTGGAGCATCTCCCTTATGAGGAGAGACTGCAGGAACTGGGCCTGTTTAGTCTGGAGAAGGGAAGGCTGAGAGGGAATCTCATTAATACATATAAATATCTCAACAGTGGGTGCCAAGAGGATGGTGCCAGACTCTTTCCAGTGGTGCCCAGCGACAGGACAATGAGCAATGGCCATAAACTGAGAAACAGGCAGTTCCACCTCAATGTGAGGAGGAATTTCTTCACATTGAGAGTTGCAGAGCACTGGAACAGGCTGCCCAGGGAAGTTGTGGAGTCTCCCTCTCTGGAGACATTCAAAACCTGCCTGGACACATTCCTGTGTCACCTGCTCTAGGTGACTCTGTTTCGGCAGGGGCTTGGACTAGATGATCTCCAGAGGCCCCTTCCAACCTTAACAATTCTGTGATTCTGTGATCATACCTCAACAGTTACACAGCTTACACATGATAATATGCAATGTCTCTTTTAATTCTGAACTTGTTTCGGCAGTTGAGCAGAAGCGTCAGGAACTTCGTCACACATCCTTCTGAAATAACTGTTAATTTATTTCAATCCCCTCTGCTGCATTTTGGAGTAAACAGAATGTGTTAGTGTTCGGAAACAAATTTAATAAATATTTGTAATAAGGCTTACAGATCTATAAGGGGGACAATATTTTTCAAGCTAAATATTATTAGTCAGCTGTAAATACACTACTAGATTGTAAAGGTTTGTCTGCTTCCTCTGTTTTAGAGCATTCCTAATTTAGTTGATTTCTATCCTAAAAAAAAAAAAAAATGAAGCTTCTTTTAGGTTACTTCTCCTTCAATTTAATTGTAATAAATTCTTTTCATTTTTGCATTTTCAAAGCAACAATCACAGAGACAAAATGGCCCCTTCAATATACTCTTTATTGTTTTTCTCATTTTAATCAGAGCCAGAACATTGTTGTTGTCTTACCAACACATACTGTTCTAACAATAAGTAAATCCTGAAAATCAACGTTAAATTGCTGTCACAATTCAGTAACCAATATGAGTGATAAAGAATATCATAGTTCACTTCTGTGGCTCCCACAATGGTCCCCAGTACAATTTTGTGCATTTGCATCTTTCCCACCATGTTTCCTAGGTATTGCTGTTATGAGCTCTTATTCTCCCAATCCACAACATTTGGACATGTGCACCGTCTTACACCCGAATGTCCACCAAAACCAGTTAAAGAACTTCTTCTGTATAAACATGGAGGAGGCTTATGTTAATTACCGCCATCTTTACTGATCCATGCAAATTTATTTCTCCACCCACTGAGGAAGCAGCAAGCCTCTTCCTTTTTAGCCAGACGGTCTTGATTTGGTTCCAAATATTATCATAATGGTTTCTGCGCAATCCATGCCGGGATAACAACTCAACAAGATGGCGAGAACAACTAAATATATATATGCTTTAGGTTCATCTTTAGAAAAGTCACTTCTGCCAGCACTTCCTTTCAGTTTCCAAATTCAGTTAGGACAGAATGCTCCACAAAGCCAGCATCTAGCCCACAATGAATTTCTGGTAAAAAACATTACATATCAAAAGGTGGGTTAGGGAGAAATCTAGTCTGCAATTATTTTAAGTCTATTCAACTTATTCTGGAAATTATACCTTGTATTTCAATACCAGGAGAAATAATTTCCAAATAAATTTTGCTTTTCTTAAAAGCCAAATCTAAAAGTAAAAAAAAATTAAAAATTAAAAAAAAAAAAAAAAAAATGAAGAATTTTCTTTTAACTGGAAATTCCTTGACAGTTCATGAATATAAGTAACTGTTTAGGAACAATTTTACAACTGAAGCAGAGCTTCTGCAGAAAAACTCTAAGCTGTGCCATTTCGTTTCCTAACATGTTTCAAGTCCCTGTTGTGCACACAAATCACTATATATGTGCAACAAAATATCCTGGCTGCCATGTGGCAAACACTTGCTGTTTATATAATCATTGACAGCACATTTCAGAAGACTTTTCCTTGCTTCACAGCTTCCTTATTAGTGTTACAAATGCAGAAGCAGAGGTCTGGGTAATGTCACCCATTACAGACAAAGTATGAGACATAAAGCCACATCATGATTTTCACTTAAGGCATTCGGCTCAGTTCCATTTTAGGTTGTCATGGCAGGAAAGTTTGCTTTACTCGTTTAGAGAGCTAGAAAGGCCAGAGACAGAAGTCATGCCATGTTTGGTGCACTTGGCACATACATCTAAATCAATGTAGATTCTTTTTATAGTCAGTGAAAAGAAAAAAGCATTTCTGGGGTGAAATTAATTTCAAAATAGGTTCTGTTGTAAAGATGTACCTATTTTTCTTCACTCTAAACCAGAACCTGCTCAGATGATCACACTGCTGGCACTGGAAGTCTGGTAACATGAATCCCAGCATGGTTTCCTACATTTTTTAGTGTTTCTCACCAAAGAGTCATTAGCCTAGTTAATGACATATGTGATGGCTCATAAGAGTTGATGTTTTGTCATAGGAAAGGGCTGTATTCCTTTACAAGAAGCCTAAAAATTAGGCTTTTGTCCTCAGTAGGCTGTTTCAGACAAAGATACTCAGAGACTCCTTGGAGTTCCTTTGGCAGGTCCTAGAGGGAAGCAAGCAAAGGATTTTAGAGAATGGACAAGTCATACCACAAATGGGATAACCCAGGGAGCAGAGCCAGCCAACGCAAATACCAGAGACAGAGGTACTTTCCTAGGTTTCCACAGGATGCATTTCTGTATTTTTGAGACTAAAACTGCAAAGTTCTCTAGGGAATGATGCCAAAGGTGCATTGGTTTACTTTTGTGCAGTAGACTATTGCTTAAAGCAGTCAAATCAGTGTGCCCATTTTCAGTCTTGCATCTAACAGTGCTTATGTCTTAACCAATCTTATAGGCATTATCCACTGATTTTAATTCTAAAGATACACCTAGGCAAAGTATCAGCCTTCAAGTCTCCACATCTTCTGTAGCTGCAGAATCAGACTCTTCACAACTTATCCTTTCTTTAATCCTATGAATTACATTGCACAGCTATCTACAAGCCAAAGCACTGAAGAAAGAATTGAGCCAGCACATAATTAGTATAGAGGCAGCCTATGGCAGAAGGTTCAAAATGGATTCATGCTGAAAGGGAATTTTTACGCAAAATTCAAGCAGCAGTTTTTAAATTAGGGTGGGATCCATAAAATTTTGGAATACTGGGGGAATGCAAGCATTTCCTCATTTACCTCAGCAGCATACAGGTTCCCAGCTTTGAGCTGTACAATCACATCACATAATCATAGAGGTTTTGTTTTAGCATAGATAAAACTCTACACCAAATGGTGGCACACAGTAATTAAGATGTGGTTCATCCTCTGAGACTGTCTTAACCTAAGCAAAATTTTTGACGTCTGAATGTACCCGCAAGTCACAGACAAGTTCAACTGCCTGGTCCCATAAAGGACATAGAACTCAGGAAGGTCACTATCTACAGCAATGAAAAACTGGAAACAAATTCTGGTTTGATTTGGCATAATACAACAGAGATGCTGAGCTGTTCTGGATAGATTGCCAGCCGTTCTGGATATACTGACAAGGAGTACTTATGTCTCTAAAGACGGTTCTTCTGGGCTTTGCAAACGGGGAGCTTACTGGAGTACCGGCTGTAGAGCACAATACCAGCTTAGGCATGGAATAAATATCAGTTCCCGAGACATGACAGAGTCCCATGCAAGACAGGTTCACAGGACAAAGGTTTCTACTGAGCAAATTTAATGTCAGGCCTGTCTTCTTCCAACATCTCCATCTAACAATTTTCTCAGTAACACTTGCTGTGTTGCAACAGATACAGACAGCTTTCTGCATGGGCCATTAGCTATTACTCTTGAGCAGTGCCATCATTTTTATTTGTATCATGATGCCCTCAGAGACTCACAGTTAGAGTTGTAAACTGTCAATGCAGCTTCTGTGTAGTCTATGTTTTGATGTGCCAGAAGGTCATCATTTGCTGTTCTGACAATTGTAGTTTTGAAGTTCTTGCTCTTCAGAAAAAACGTGACAGCACGCATGTCACTTGGTGCCTTTCACATGCTTTCTCCTTTCCCGCAAATACTTTTTAATTATATTTGGTGAGTTAAGGGGTGAAAAAAGACCAACAAATGTATAAATAACACTTGTCCACCACTCGAGTACACAGTGTTAGTGTGATTCTGTGGCACGTGAGGGAGCAAAAAAAGTAACCTTTGTGACAATACTTCGTGAAACAGCATATTTCTAATGAATTATTTGGGAGGTTGCTATTTTCTTCTCTATTTAACTGCTACTTAGAGACTAATGAGGGAGTATCTTGTTATTGATGAATGAATGTGAGATACAATGGGTGTTTCTGACACTCAATTTTTGGGAATTGATTTCACTTTACACAGTTTGTTCCAGATCAGCAGTTAAATAGGGTAAATATAAGTTACATAAGCATATCTCAAAATTCTCTGTTGATGTCTATATAATGCAGAACCTAGAAAAAAACGAATGAAACTGTTTGAATGAAGAATATACGATTTCAAGCTCTGGTGTTTACTCTCTGCCTTCCACCACTCCACACCCAGGCACACAACCACAGGAGAACCATCTGAACACTGGGATGCCCCCAGCAACACGCAGGAGGCACACAGACCACTCTGCTGAGACACTTGCCTGTTTCCTGTTGCCAGAACAAGGCACCTAATTAAATGAAAATCCATCTCCATGCCGCTGACACCATGCTGCTTTTCCAGTTGATTCAAAGCTGTGATGTACTGACAGCTCAGAGTGGTTTCAATCCATTTCATTCCTTTACGAGAAGCCTTTACTTCAGAGTAAGCAAAGGGGAACTTGAAACTTCCTTTACATGGCCTTTTCTGTTCTGCACTCATGGCAAACACAGCTACTACATGACAATATTTTCACTCTAAATAGAGAATGAGAATAATTCTGCATAAAACAAGTTTCTCTTGAAAACTCTTACTGGAAAACATACTGAAAAAATTCATGAAGTGCTTCTGAAAAGCCTTTCATTGGCTCTCTCCCATATTTTCTTTATCATACTATAAGAGATTATACAACTAGAATAATATTTATGTGCAGCTGCTGGTCCTTTGACAGATTTATGGGCAGCATCATTAATTGTTTTTAATTATCCTTTTATACTGAAGCTACAATCACACTGAGAACATAATCCACCATCGAGTTATAAATCCTTCTGTTTTTCCCTATTTCCTGTGCAATTCCGGACTTGAGGTGCAAGCATGGCCACAGTTTCATTCAGTCCTCTTTAAATGGCAAAGAATGACTTCGGTCTTACTTTCAGAATAAAGAGTACACATGGAAGGTATCCAGCAGAAGGTGATTAGTATCAGTTTCACGTCAACAAAAGAAAATCTCCAGACTCTGTTGGAAAGTCATTTGCTATTCTGAATAACAAATATTTTGTTTTGAAAAGTCAGTCAACTATTTTTCCTGTTGGATTATGTTCTTTAAGAAAACTTAGGCAATTTTTTAACAATTCAGATTATAATTAAAATGTAAAAATACCTATCAAAAATTCACAAGAGGATGTAGCATCTTATTAGAAAGCTGAGAAATAATGATTACTCTTAAGCTGTACTGGCATTGTTCAAGGAATTCTCAGTGCTGAAAAAAGAACACAAAATGAATGTCCCTATTCCCTGAATAGGGAACTTTTGGGATTAAATATTTGAAAAATTGAGATCATAACTAAAGCTGTCTCTATCAAAAAATCATAATATTGAAGGCCTTGAGGATTTCAAGTGATACTGCTATTCCCTTAAAATGGTATGATTGGCTCAACCCAGATAAACCAAATTAAGAAAGATATTACCATTAAGTTTCCTTTTATTTTCATTCAGATTTTAAGGTTCATGTTTTTGTAGACTTTCAGCCAAATTTGATGTCTTGAAATAAAGCAGAGGATAAGACACTCTTACATCACATAAAACTTCACTTTGGCTTTCAGATAAAATTGCTGCTACTGCAGAGTCAAGAAAAAATATTACAAATTTTAACAGCTCCGAATATTGATATTTTTTTGTGCAGTAAGCACCAAAGGGAAAGTTGGTTATTAAACATTAATGGATACAACTGAAAATGTTTCACACTGATCCTTGTTTGGGAAGAATATTGAAGACACACAGGGGATAATGGTTTGTGAAGAATTCTTAAGTACTTGTTGGGTTGCTAGAGAGGATTTCAGAAAAGGAGGTACAGCAAAAATAGAGCTGAGAGAAATTGCAGTATCTCTAGGGACAGAATTTTCACTCCCTTCTGGACGTGTGCTGAAATATGTTCCACAGCCAATTTGACAGTAAGTAGATAAGAGGTTTTGCAGACTGGGAAGGCAAGGATTGCTAGAAATGATTGTAGTAACATTGCTTTCTCACATCCCCTTGGCTATAGAAAATAGCAGTCTTTAACCAAAATGCTTAGTTACTGAGCATAGGCAGAACTTTGTACTTTTGTTGGTTTTGTTCAATAAGAAGTGAAAGAATACCAGGACCTCTGGGCAAAAAGAACATTCAAAGAGAATGGAAGGAAATTTGTTCCACCTTAAGGCACACTTGAGAACACAATCCTTAAAATACAGTTGTTTTTCAGCCCCTGGTATACTTTCATTTGAAATTTAATATCTGTTCTGTAAACAAGGAATCAAGATTTTTTCAGGTTTTATTTTTGGCTTCATATGCATGACTATCCCTCTGCAAAAATTCATCCCATAGGGAAGCAGGATTGATGTCACTTAGAAGAAAACAAGCAACATTAGATCATGGCTGCACAGTTATTTGCTGTTAGTTAGACATGTTTATTTTTTATCTATCGTCTACACACAAGACCATGGGAAATCAGCTAATGGTCACTCATTAAAACATACTTTTACCTTATACATATTTATAAGAAACACTGTAGCGAAAACCAATATATTCTTTCAAAAAAGAACAAAGGAGAAAAAGCTCAAGGAGACCAACTTTACATGAAAGGGAAAGTCACTTTTCTTAAATGTTCAGATGTTGCAAATTAAAAAATGCTGCTTTATCAACATGGTGTAAAGCAGATTTTTTAATCAGATTCTCTTTTGAGCAACAATTTTTGGTCAATTACTACTTCCCATGTGGACATTTCTCAAGGCTGAGCCATACTGTGTGCACAGCTGATATGGTACAATCTTTGCTCTACAGCTGGTCTTGTTTGTCATCTCGACTTGCTTGATTAAGTATTTTAATCAGTGTTTTGCTTAAGACCGTGCACCTTTTGTTGAAAATAGTCTGGCTCATATTTAGTTGAAAACCAGTTGACTTCTGAACATCTTACTTAGACTTTGGCCATTTCTCATGCCATAATTTTTGAAGGGTTTATAATTAGTATCTTAAATTCTTTCTTTCTTACAAAACAATAATGAATGTTCTCCAATATCTGCAAATTCTCTACTAATAATGACAGTAAGCAGCTTCCAAAGAAGCTGCTAAGCTGTTTCAAGTGTAGTATAATGCCATGGAGAATATATAACAAGGCTGCCTTATTTTGCAATAAACTTTGACCTTTTTGCCTCTAAAAAACAAAAATACTGGGTTTAGTAAAATATTTATCCTTTATCTTCTGACTGTTTTGTTTAGTTACCCCTTTTATACAGCCAGATCAGCTGTTTTGATCATTTTTTTGGACAAAGTAGTTCTGATTTTTCTCCCAGAGTTTTCAGGAAATGAAATGCAGATTATATTTACATGCTTGAACTAGCTTCGATGTACAGTCTAAAATCACCTTTATTCTATTCATGCTGTCTATGTTTCTATTTGTCTCCCTTATGATATTAGCATAACCCAGGAGCATTATTATTTGGGCTTTTCTGAGCAGACCATTTGGCTGAGCTCCAGCTCTTTGCCTTTCTCTGTCAGCACAAAGAGGGAAATACCGTATTTTTGGAAAATGTAAATCTGCCCTCCAGAACCCACGTCATATTTTCTTAATATCTTCTAGAAATTTTTGTTGATAAATGAGAAACAAAAGCTCTCTGACTAAGCATAAACAGAAGGACTTTAAAAAAATTATATCTTAACCTTACAACTGTAAAGAGAAGGCAAAGATTCAGTTAGATTATCAGTGTTCTCGGAGTAACTACACATTCTGAAGGGGTATGAGACAAAAATTCACTTTATCTGGGAAAAGATAAAGATACTATATTTACTGGATATCCACTACTGCAATGGTTGAAGTAAATTTATATCTACAGCTGATTTACTTTAAATTATATCACCTCTCTATCAAATATGTATGTTCTGCTTTACCAAAGATTTATCCTCCCTGCCTTGACTACATTAGGTCATCTGTGAACTAGTCCTTAGACTACAGATTTGATGCCTCTGAATTCTCACTGTTAATCACAAGTCCTTGCTCAGAAAAATATATTTTAAAATTACTCAGTCCAGGACTGAGTAGCCCATTTGTACGAGAGCACTGTGACATTGTACCTGACAACTCCAGTCTAATTCCAGTTTGAAAGACAGTCTGTTGAAAACCAAGCTAGTGCTGACGCACTTGCATTTTAGCCTAGGTACATATTAACCTAGGAGGCATACTGCTGGTTTAACTACTACCTAGCCGAATTAATGTGGCAACACTCCAAGCATAAATGACAAATATAAGTGGTGATGCTCAGTGTATGTATAATGCATAAAGCTGAAATACACATTCCCTGATTTCTTTTGTCACATAAGCAGGAATCTCATGAAAATATCCATGTCAGTTGGCTGAAAAATTGGAAGATAATTTTTAAGGTTTATTTACATAAGCATATAAACTTTATCTATATATGCTTGAAAACTAGTAATGTCTGTAAACACTTTTATTAAAATTGCAGCTCCTCTCTGTATATTGGCAAAAACATTTTATAACAGATGAATAATGAAATATGATTACAGTTCTAGATTAGCTAAAATTGGTATGACCTTAGGTCTGGTATGAAGCATTTCTCATGTAAAAATACAGTAAATACAGGCATTTTAGTTTGCAGTAGGGCTTCCTGAATCCTATGCAAACCCGAAGTTTAATAAAGACCCTTATCAGCTTTGAAAACTTTTTTCATTTTTTGATATGAAAATGAAACAAGAAAATAGACAGTTAAAGATGACCAAAACAGATTCTAGAAAGAGAGGGAGATGGAAGACAGATATTGAGACGTGTGGAAAAGATAAAATACTAAAAATGAGAGTATGAGTTGAAATAAGCTTAGTAAATTGACATAGTAATATATAGTTGCAAAAGAATGGAGATCCAGTTCAGGGCTTAAAAGTACCTGTTTACACTTCATTCAAAAAAAGGGGGATTGACACTGACAGGTAGATTATCCCTAGATTAAAGAAAACTACAGGTTTAAACCAGGTACTAGAATATTTCATAGTACATCTCAGATTGACTATTAGTTCCTGAAATGTTTGAAAGGGAATCCCAACAGGTGTTCAAGTAAGACAAAATACCAAGCCACAGGACAAGAACTAAGCCAAGGTAGACTAAAGACACAACTTCTAGGAGCAGAAAGTTCACGTCTGAGACCCCAGTGTTAACACATGCTTGAGAGACAGGCAGAAATTAGATACTACCTCAAGTCAGTAAATATAAAATACTCATTATTGGAGTATTCTGTAGATTTTTCACTTTCATGAGTAATTGAGATATCTTCAAAATACACAGAATCCAGTGCTGTCATGTGAATCATTGAAGACACATAGAGGAGCAATGGATAATTGCTTAGTGATTTATAAGATCTACTATCTCATTGGATAAAAATGTGAAGAGACTTTATATGAGTCTTCAAAAACCTTTGATCCACTGTAGAGCAATGCTAGAACACAGCAAGGAAAACTCTAAACTGGCATAAATACAAGCAGTGCTTCTTCTCAGTGGACTGCAGTGCCATCTGCACACACTTAGCTTTGGTTCGCAGGCAAATCTAACATGCTTTGGCCTCTTGAGATGCAGGCAGATTAATTTTGATGAAGGGTCAAAAATCACTGCTTTTATTTTTATGACCCAGACCTGACATCTATGCATTGTGCACCCTTGTGCTTCTTATGCTGGGTTTGCAAATACGGATTTGCTACTTTTTTTCCCAATGCCAAATGAAAAGTAATGAAGGCAAACCGATTCATCATGTGAATTTTTCAGTCCAGTTACTAAGCTAATAAGTTAAACTATGTTGTAATTCTGTATTCAGCAGGCAGCAATTAAATTTAGCTTAGCGTGAGAAGACTTTTTTCTTTGCTCTGAATGATGTTCTATCAACTGTTGATTCACTGGGGATTCTTCTGTGCTACTATACAATCAGGAAGGTGATTAGCACTGTTGAATGAAGGTTCTCTGTGTCAGATACTTCTGATGAGGTATCTTCACCCACCCCAGCGACCATGAAACTTTTGGGTTCCAATAATGTTGGACATAGATTTGAACGGCTCTTGAATCCAGTACTTCAAAGCTACCTATCCCTGGCTTTCCCCACAGATGTATCTATTATCAATCATTCTGAATACAAAACTAAGGCTATGAAATATCTGGGACAATCCTGCAAACAATTTATACAGAGAATTTGCAGGCAAGTCAGGGATCAGGCAGTGGAAGGACTGACAGCAGAATCAGATTCTTCAGTCTAAGTTCTTTAACCACAGCACAGTTAGTATTAAAAAGCAATATTTCTACCACTTTTAGTAAAATTGCTTTTTTCATTTTTGACACAATTACCAAAAAAACCCACAAAAAACAAAACAAAACAACAACAAAAAGCTGAGAATTACCAATGACGGTAAACAGAACACATTTAGAGCTGTTACTTGCAACCTTGTGCATACAATTGATAAAAAATAATCAGAAAAATGATTATTTGTTAGCTGTTTCAGTATAACAATCAATGTAGCATAAAACTAGTAAATGGGTGTTTGACTTCCCGTGTCATATATTATATATATAATATACCTACATATATGCATTCTTCCTCTGTCAGATACTTATATTAAGCCCTCTTACAAGGAGAAAAAGCGGGATGTAGGCTTTTGGAAAAATAAATTACTTGATGGATTTAAGTTTTTTAAATTACATTAAAGATTAGTTTCTTTTTAATTGTGATTTTTTAATAGCGCACTAAAAAGTGATAGTCAATTTTTAGTGACTGCACATGAAAGTACAAAAATATTAATTTACACATAAGAAGAGGTACTTTTGCCTTTCTGTCCTGAACAGTGCTCTTATGATCTGACTGACAAAGACTAACACCCTGAAAAAATTAAACTGGGACATAGGTCCCAGTGCTACAAAGACTTTTGGATGAGCAACAGTTTACAGACCGCGACGTCAAATGCAGTCAACATTCCCAGGCTCAAGTCTCTAAGGTGGGGAAGTCTATTACACTGGAATATCTGCCACTTTCTTACTGTCCTGCTTGCCACCTGCCTCCCAGCAGCATGCCATCCTCAAATTTGTCTCGCTGCATATCTTCCCATTCCTATAATGAAAGAACATTACCTAAAAAATAAACAAAGGATCTCAAGGCTTAAGACATTTTTCTACAAACTCGAAGATTAATTTTGTCCTCCATAGGTTTTTCTCCATTGATTCTTCTGGTTACACAAAATGATCTAAAAACATTCTTTGGGAGTCAATGAGAAAGTTCCATGTATGCCAACTTTCAGGCAATTGCCCCTACACTGCCACAACTCCACTGTGATTTTCAGTTACAAAAGAAATTCGAAATGCTGGAAAACAGAAATGGACAGTAAGAAAGTGCTTCTAGAAAGGAGGTTGAAGAAGAGCCGAAGACACTATGTTGCTGCAGAAGTTACCTAAGCAAAGAACCAAGTACTTCAAATGGAAAAATTAGTATCAGGTAAAAGGGCATACACAAGCAAACCAAGGCATATTTACATATGGTTTTTAGGCTATAGCATCACCAAAGTCCTCATTTGAGCACTGAGCAGGATATTTCTGAAGGGTGCTATTTATGAAGGGCATTTCTCTGCCAAAATTCTTACATGACATTCTAAATATATGGTATGTACACATCTATACTATTTTTACAGCAAAATGCCCAGTCAGCACAGACAGCATACATATGGCAGCCCTTACTAAATTATTTCACAATACTCATTCTGCTGTAGGAAGATACTGAAATAGAGCTAAAATACCTTTTGCCTCTGGTCATTCTTGTTTTTCTAACTGTTATTTGACTACTTGATTAGTTTGAGTGTGTCTTCTTTCACATTCTAGAGTCTATGTTTTTCTGATCCAAGAAGTTTCTAGCTTTTAAATTCTTGCACTATTTTTATTAGCACTGTACATATTAGCATTATACAAATGTGTCACCCTTTAGAGAAATATCATTAATCCTAATTATTTTAGCAGTTTTTAGAAGTTTCATAGGTAAGTAACTTGCAACATTTTTTTCTTTCTTTGTAGTAGTGTGACAGCAACAAAATTCCATCTTGAAAATAAGTCCTGTGGTTTCTGACTATGCTCCTTTCTCATTAACTGCACTATAAATTAGAAACCAAACATAAATATTATGGCACAATAATTAGGAATAGATTAAGCTGTCAGTTGGAACATGACTAGCAGCAGATTCCCATAGCTTACATTGTTTCATGACCTTTTCCATCTATGAATAAAATTGAGGACTCTAAAATCTGTAGTTAGCTTCCTGAGACCAAAATAACAAAGCTTTTGGCACCACTTTAAGCCCTCTGACTTTGTACTGAAGCTGATGGAGAAGGTTCATATGAACTATTCTGCTGACTCTTGTGTGGTCATAATATCTGAAACTGATGGGTGGTAAAAAAACACTAAAGAGGCCATTTAAGAAAGTTCTGCATGGCCATAACCATCTTCTTTTCTAGACTTTTGTTTGGCCCCCACATCACCATAGCAATAAGAACATTCTGCTTTATAGTTCCTGGAGGATCAAACAAAAAAAAACCCAAATAAGCAGTACCAACTACATGGAAATGTTAAGGAAGGGAAATGAACAAAGTCCATTTAATTTCAGCTCTTTGGGTTCAAAGGTACTTGCTCAGACAGCTCTACCAGTTTGCTATACTGGAGATTTCATTGCTTTTTCATCACAGTAAATATCAAATTATGGGCATATTTTGGATGTGCTGTATTTTTTCTGGAGCTGTCTTTGCAGACACATGATATTTGTCTTCTGTGTGAAAAACAGTCTAATGTGACTTTCATTTAAAATAATTTTCTAAGCTAACTGTATTTCTTTGCTCAGATCCCTAGGCCGAAACTTCAGCATGAGAGGACAGTAAAAGCTTCAAACTGCATTTGTACTTTTCTGCTCCTACATATCCTCAAGCTCTGACTCAGCTCTCAGCGTTCAGACTGTTGAACACCAATGTTGTTTGATCACCTCTTCAAGGCATCACCGTCATAACAATTTGCTGTCAATCTGCCAGGCAAAAAGTGTGATCTTTTTACACCTGCAGCTCCAGTTACAAACGTGCAAACTTCATTCCTCTATGAGCAGTGAGGTTCACACACCTGGACTGATGAGGTGTAGCTATGGTTTGCCAAGGACAACATCTTTTCATCTTTTCTTCTGTTCATCTTCATGGGATCTTTAGAAACAAGATGCTGCAAATACAGCAAATAATGGAAGTATGGCTTACCATCCAGATACCTACTGGCGCGTGAACTAGGGTGAGAATCTTCCCGGAAAAATCCAGGATGTTGCACGTGCATGAAAAGTGTAACATGTCTCTTTGGAACTGCCCTTTGCAAAGTTAACATTTTGATGTTTGATGTGGAAGAAAAGTCTCAGCTGGTCTACACATGGCAATAGAAATGTCTTTTCCAAACGAAAACAAAAATGGAGAAGTTTATGATTCACATGTGATCCCAAAATACCTTCTGCTCATTTTGAAGGTTAACAGCAGTTCTGACTCAGGAACTGAATCTTGCCAAAATCACTGGAAGGTTACTATGAAAAAGGATGAAAGGGCTGAATGCTGCTCTCCATTGCACAGATTAGGGCAAGTCCGTCTATGTGAATGCATGGCAAGAAGGCCCATTATTTTATATCCACCTAAAAGAAAACAGAGTTCGGCCTAGACTTTACTGTTCTGCCCACACTCTTATCCTTCACAAGGCAGTCAGACTTTCCTGTCACAGTTTATTGCACTCTCATCAGATTCGTTTGACACAAGTTACAGCTCCGACACTCTGGGTGTCTGTCACTGTTCCTCATTAACAATATGTAATGCGTGTAGCACAACTGGCATCAACAGGGATGGCATGCTCAGTTTAGGAACACATATGCTATAAAGTTGCTGGAAAGTACATATGAAATACAGAACTTACAATGAGAAAAAATCTTCATTAACTGAATTAAATTCTAATCATGGGACACAGTTTGAAAAATCAGATAAACAGAAACTATGCCAACTGCAAAATAGTTTCTAAATATTAATTAAAGGTTCTATTTAGAAGTATTTCACACATGATTTCCTTATCATCTGTATTTGTAAAGTCTGAAAAGAAGAAAAATGTAACATCTGGTTTAAATTACTTGAAGGTACTAATACTACACTGCTTGAATCTAAATTCAATAAAAGCATTCACTCTCCTTAAAACATATTCTTTTCTAGATGAAAAGACTACCAATACATTATTTTTGTAGACTTGTCATGTGTCTACAAGCAGTGCCAAACTGTATTTTTAGCTATGGTGTTTACTTAATCCCACAAGGTTTTATCTTGCCTTTATGTTGACAAATGAACAAGGCTGAAATATACGGGATCTGAGCTTCTGTCAAGATACACCCTGTTTCTAAAGCCATTGTTCTTGCACAGCTGTTTCCTTTAAGCTATTGACTTAAACACAGTTTTATTATTCTTCTGGGCTTATTACTGAATTCCTCAGTAGATGCAGTTAATTGTCTCCAAGCTTTATCTTTGTAGACAAGGCAAGAGAATGCAGCAGAATTATAACATGACATACCAAGATGCAATGGGGTGACTCGGATAACTAATTTAACACACATGGATGTGTTGTGGCTAGGTCTTCTTATTCCCATGTTCTTGTTTTTCAAAATATACTTGCAACATATTACCAAATGAAAGTCAAAATGCTACGTGCATTGCTTGCAACACCTTTTAGTTATTAGTACAGGCAGTAATCATTAGTAGCACATAGGTGCTGCAGTGAAGTGCTTGATTTAGCAAGTTGGCTTGCTGAACATAGCACAGGAGACAGACTCCTCACCTTGAATTTCCATGTCCTTTCTAATCAGCATTATTCACAAAAAGTTCTTTCTCCTGGATTTTAACATTTATGATGAATGAAGGGTTGGTAGGCTGCCTATAAAAGTCAGTAAGGTGCACAAATACTTGAACGTGAGTGACTTGCCTATTGTTACCAACAGAAGCCAATGCAGGAAGATCCATAAAATGCTACAGTAATGTCAGAGGTGATAGTAGCGTGTTTTCTTCCTTTTATTCAGTGTCTGTGTGTGGCAATACATTCTCTACAGAAACATGATTTTGAATAATCCTTCAAGGTCTTGTTAACTGCTCTGTGTAAAAATATTTCAAGAGTATGACATGAAAACTGTTTACACAGAGTAGTTAGTCTAGCTGTCAGACATGCTTGCGAGTCTCGTCTTTTTTCATTTAGAAAAAGGATACACACTTTTTCCTAAAGCACCAATTACTTTAATAGAAATACTTTTGAGCTGTTATTTTCAAGCAAACGAAAAGCTAAAGAAAACACTGGAGAAGCACAGAAAACAATTAGATTACAGACAGGCTGTTGTTCCTTAGTTACACAGACATGAATAGAGAGATAAATTTGAACTGCAGTTCTTAACAGGAAATTCTTAATCATCTAGTCAGCAGCTGCCATCCTATGAGCAAAGTGGGGAAGCCATAAACCTCAATCTGTACCCGTGGAAACTGAGTATTCTGAAGATGTACGGGATAGACGGAATACAAGAACTACTCCTAAATCCTGTCAGACTACTACTTCTTCCTCTTCACTCCCAGTGAAGACCACAAAGAAATGTAGAAAATCTGCCACCTTATTAAACATCAACTTATTGTTGAATGAAGTACTGAAAAGTATACTTCTCTTCAGAATCTATCAGACAGAGATTTGGCAGCAGGGATCCACAAATGTATGACCTCCAGACTGATTACTGCATCTCATTGTATCCACGACTGAAAAATACATACTGTGAAAAGAGCTCCCACTGCTACAAAAAGCAGCTGCTAGTCTGCTTAGCAACACAAGCTGCTGTGAATGCATCATTCTGGCACACTGGACTCTGCACAAGCTCCCTCACGATTTCAGAGTCCAGGTGGAGGTCATTGCCACGGTCCTCAAAACTCTCAGTGGGACTGGCCTTAGGTACTTGAGAGACTTCCATCCCCTCTGCAGTGATGACCTTTTCTGACAGCTCTGTTCCCTTGGAACAATGAAGCTGTCAGCCAAGGGAAGAAGCTCAGCAATGCAGAAGAACTAACTTTACAGAAGCTAAACCTTGGTGAGAGTGCTACCATTCAACTGAATCTCACCAGCTGAAATCCTCAAACATTTAGCTTTAGTAAGTCTCTTCCCCACCAAAGTGAACCCTGCAAAATGGGTGGATGGATTGGATACGAGCCTTCAGTGCACAATCATTGCCAGATGTAAATACGAAATAGACATACATAGTGAGAGGTGTAATATACTTTAATAACTGCTCTTATTTTGTGGTTCCTAGACTAGAAAAAAGGCATAGAAAACTGCCTACCTACTCTCTGTTTCAAATGTATCCTCTATCGAGGCCAATGAAAATCACTGAAAAGTGAGTTTCAAGTCATTCTTCCCAATTCCTTGCTCACTGAATTAGAATTATTGGTAATTACAATTTAAGTTCTTTCCCTAGAAAGACAATGGTCCTTACTACCAGTAAAGACACTTCTCTCTCCTTCTCCCATAAAGTACTTCTACTTTTACTTTGGGGAACTCAACAGTGATGGGAAATTCAAAGCAGTCTACTTAGAAGTGCTGTGTTTTAAACAGTGCAGTGCTTCAGATGGAAAGAAAAATATCCTCTTGAATATTTTTGTAAAAGGACAGGAACATTCAGTCTCAAAAAATTTAACCCACTTTAACAAGAATTTTCAGCATCTGAAAGAAAAATAGCACATGCTGTCATAAACAGTTATTAGGATCAGAAGGAACGAGCCTGAACTTTTAACACTCTTTTCATACTATCACGATGTCACACTTAAGTCCTGGGACTTTATCCTTAACTGATACATGGGTGTTACTGAAGAAAAGTGCTGCACAGAGTTCAAAAACATATCAGCTGGTGGAAGCAACTGGACTGAGTAAAAACCTTAGGGTAATAAGATTACCTGGCATGAATACAAATGTATATAATTCACTCAAGGGATTACATTTCTGACATCATACACTACAAAAACACTGCCTGAATGTTTTATGGACAGCAGCAGAGCCCCAAGAACAAAATCAACTGCTCTCTGAAGTCATTCATTATATTATACAGAATAGACTGAACTCTTCAACATGTGAAGTTCAAAAAATTTTAAAAACACAATGAATAATTCAATTTTTCTCTCAAGTGACCTCATGCAATGATGCTGGGGGCTGGATTCAATGTTTGTAAGTGAACTGAAGCTGGAGCAGCAGCTACTAGTGCTCCAGCACAAGGAGTGGGAGCTCTCTTGAAACTTTTAAAGGGCTCCTCCAAATATACTGGTTTGTGGGCTTGATCTGTACACTACTTTTTACACAAATACTGCTGTAATGGTTGTGGGATGATCATTCTCACATTGTCAAACTAGTTTTGATAAGGGTGCAGTTAAATTATTATAAAAGTGCATGTGGAATCAGACTTTTCTTTTAAAAATACCTTGACTCTAAAGTCACCAGTAATAAAATGTTTTTTCTGACTTTATCAGTACTGATGCTGCTAGTTAGGACACTTCTTTGCACAGAGGTTCACAAGCTGTAGCCACATGGATGGCACACTGAGTGCTTCTGTAAGGCTGACATGTTTTGCTGCCTGGTAATGTTCATTAATGAACTGTCCACAAGTTAATGCAGTGAAGCGAGTACATTTTTCCGTGCTACTAGAATTCTAGAATTCTAAATTAGTTTTAGAATTTATTTTTATTTAAATACAAGATATTCAATCCGCGCCTCTTCCAAAAATGAACGGATCATTTGCTGCAATTGTACACCTCATTCTGAAATGCATTATGTTTTTAGCAATTAATTTTATTTAATGAATCACAGTTTCTAATGCCAATCTGAGTTTTCTCTGACAAGTCTGCCCTACATTACCATGTTGCAGTGAATGTATGCCATCAGCATCTGTGCTTCATTACTAAGAGCAGGTGTAAAGACGTAGTTTAACTGCAGAGAAAGGACTACATTCAGCAAGGCCTGCCTCATGCAACTCTGTACAGATAAATGTTACAGCTAGGGTTAATTCAGCCTACTCTGTCTCCTGCAACTTCCTTTAGTAGTGTTACGAAAGCATAGCCATTAGAACTGGCTAGTGGATTGCTGTGGTCATGCCCCTGCTGTATTCCTGTCAATCTCCTAATTTCAGTTTCTTTTGTATAGTCTGATGGGGCACTTTGATTAAAACCTCAGTAAAAGGGATTCAACCTTCTACATAATATTGACCCATTTGGCAGAGAGGTCTCTCCTGGGCTGAAGAGGAGCATGTAGATATCAGAGAATATGCATCAAGACTGCACGGCAAGCACGGTCCTTGGTGCCAGTGAGAGCTGTAAGATTGCACTCCGTCCCCTCTGAGCATCAAAGCTGACTGCATCACTGCAACAAGAAAACAGCAAGCATGGGGGGTGTGCAGGACTTACTTCATTGCCCATGATACAAGAGGAGAGTGAAACAATTGTGCTAATGCTAAAAAATTCAATCGGCACTAATGTTTATTGTTGCAGCATAGCCTTAGCATCATAGAGTTTGAAAAACACCCCACACAAACAGCCAGTGAAAGACAGTCAGTACCTTTTCTCCATCACAGAGGTGTCAGAAAATGAAACACAGAAGACAGAATTACAATAAATGAATAGATAGATTAAGTCATCATCAATTAAGTGGTCAGAATTTTAACTCCATGTGAAAGAACTGAAGTTTAATGTGTATTGAGAGGCTGTTCAGTGTAAAAATACTGGGAAAGAGACTCAGAACGAACAAATGACAAAAACAGAAGGAAATATGAGGAGTTTAAGATACTGTGTGGTGCATAGAAAGGATGACAGCAGGAAGAGAGACAGGCAGAACCAGAAATAAAAGATATTTGGGAACTACTCAGAATATCCCAGAATACTGACACACAGAAATAAGAACAGAAAAAGATAATTTTTAGCAGCTACAGTTTGAAATGAATGACAAGCAATGAGTCAAAAAAAAAGAAACATAAGAGGAAAAAGCTGATTTCTGACGTAACAAGTAGACACAGCATCATTTAATGGCTAGATTTCAGAGCTTTTAATACAAATCCCACATTAAATCTGAATTCTCAGTATCTTCCTTGTTATCCCTTCTTGTCAAATAACTGGATTTCTCTAATACTGGTTAGTAATTCAGATCTCATTTTTGCAATACAAGGGTTCATTCCACTGAGTGCTAAACAGTCTTCACTAACCCAACAGACCAGCAGCACATAGTGGTAGAATAGCTTGGAGGTCTCGCCATACCATATTTTCAGCTCCAAATCTATATGCCTTTCCAAAGGAGAAAGAAGATGTTGAGTTGACCAGACAAGAAGCCAGAGACATGACATCACAGAGGAATAGTCAGCCGGTGTTGGCATCTGTTCCGAAATCATTCTCAAGTATCTGGCTTTGAGCATCATGTGGCTGATTCAAGCCCTTCATGCTACCTCAACTCATTTAATAGTCCTTCACCTACCAAGTAGCATAAGATAACCTTGTAAATAGGTTAAATCAATAAAAATAGTAGGTTAGCAAAGTATGAACAAACTTTGTAGATGATACAGGCCCAGTCTGGCTTTGGTAATGCCAATAAGAATATATGTGGAAATCACCACAGGACAGGAAATTCAGGGGAAATCAATGAGTCAAAGCTTTCTGTGGCCACAGATCAGCTTAGTCATAAACGTTTGCCTTCAATTGCCTTATAAAGATTAAGGCTGTTTTATATCAGTAACAACAGAACACAAAGAAGGCTGCCTTTCAGGAACACACACACATGCACAAATGATTTTATCTGTTAATGCTGTGACCTGCTTTGAAATGAGTCTCGAAATTTAGATAACTTCAATAACATTTCTTCTTAACAATTTTGCTAACTTCAAGGCAAAATTTAAAGTTCTGGAGGATACACTGACATGCTTGTTCTCATTACTGTCCATACAATCCCTGATTTCACACTGCTGTTGCATGTGGATTCTTCCTAGTTTATTTGTGTTATGGTTTAATTTATTCACTGCTGCCTGAACCTCTGACTTTGTGTGAAGTTCTTCTAATGTTTCATCAGGAAAGCCTTGACACTCTGGACATATTCCTTTACCTTCCTTAATTCCCAAGGGATATTTAACAGAAAACCATTACATGTTTTAAGTCTGCTGGTTTGTAGGACAACTTCTGGCATTTCTATATCCCCTATATATAGACACAAACTCTTCATACCTTGAATGTAAATATCTAAATCTGAGTTGTCTTGTAATTCCTTTGTTACCAGCGGAGAGAAATAAGTGGTTTTACAATGTGATTCTTTTGCATAGTTTTAAATGTCTAATACACTCCAATGACTGAGCAGGCCATTTTCTCTTCATCGATTACTAAGACAACCCAGAAAATCAGCTCAGAAAAAACTATCAAAATCTGTAGCTGTCCAAATCTAAATCTTACCAATTCTGAGACCAAACCACTACTTGGTCACACAAATCCTACCTTCATTCTCTGGGTCAACTACTGACCCAAGTAAAACACAGTGTAAAGTCATTCAGGTATAAAGCCTGTTCCTCACCTGCCATGGATATTCTGGACGCCTATGAGATATAAAAGGAAGTGCATGCAAAACATGTCTGCAGTCTGAAAATTATGGTGCTGGCTAATACAATACTTAAGTGCTGCAACTTGAGCTGTGCCGTGCGCTAGTGGTGGACCTTTGCCAGTGATACACCAGTGCAATCATACCTACATGATTTGTCCTCATTCTGATAATGCTTCTGACAGGACTCTCTTCATTATGAAGTAGACTATGTTGTCTAATAACTCTACTTAGGTTGTTCCTTTACAATAAAATTGAGGTGTTGGATGGTAAAACTAATTTTGTGGCATCATGTGATGAGCCAAAAATTTAAGCAAAGAACCTCTTCAAGTTAAGAGAAAAGGAATATGTGCCTTGATTCTCCATAACCACACATTAGTAGGAACTTCATCCCTTTGGTAAAGTTATATAAGCTATATATATGCATAAAAGAAATACAAAGCAGAAGAGAAGACCAGAAGGGCAGAAATGAGCCCAGAACAAACCATCATAGAAAAAACCATGCACACTGGGTTCATACACAGCTGAAGCCAGGGGAAAGGGAAGCACAGGTCCAGGGCATTCACCACTTAGAAGTATCTCCGGTGCACATACACGTCATTGCAATTTTCCATAGAAGAAATTATTCAGTATCTTAGCAGACGCAGATACCTTTTAGAATGTTGACATCAAAGGGGATAGAGAAAAAAATTTCCCTTAAAGATTTGAGGAGAACAGGGATGGGATGAGTGCAAAACTGAAAGCAGGGTCTTGTCTCAGGTCCATCACCGACACCCTTTTTTCTTGTCCCTTTTCCTTTGTTTCAGCTCTCTATTGTAAAACGGGCATATTAGCATACGTTATCTCCATGAGTTGCTATAAAGATCAATCCCTAGCGCCTGCAAAATGCAAAACCTTTTTTATTACTGCCAGTGTAGGAGGCAGTGATTTCTTTTGTGATTTGGAGAAGCATAGTACTGTAAGAAATTACAAAAATAGCTTTTTAATGGAGGTTTTAAAAGTACTTAGAAAAGTTTAAGTGAAACTCGACAATATCTCTAACCATTAAAAAAAGTACTTCAAGTTCCCACTTCAAGTAATGTAAAATAACAATAAAAAGAGACCAAGAAGAGATTAGACTCATCTTACTGAGTGCTTTCTATTAAATGAAGTTTTATAATGAATTTTAATTCAAATCCATTGAAACTTTTTAACATCTCAGTTTTTAAGAAGCAATTGTATATTTTAAGTCTGATACAATCAGCAGAATTGCAACCAAGCTGGACTTGGGTTTTGACAGCAAAGAGCTTTTGGAAGCCAACCTATCTGATTTTTTTCTGTAGAAAGTGGGTTCGAAGACACTGAATTTTCATTCTTTCTTGAGCACAATCACAAGCATGGATATCAAAAAAATGACCTTCTGGCTAGAGCATCGTAAGTCTGACAGCTTCTAAGATTTCTCCATACATGCAAGACAGAGTTAGTGATTTCACTTACAATTCAGGATTCCTTAATTAATTCAATTCAGGGTTCATAGCAGGGTTGTTAAGACAAGACTTCTCACACCATATTACAACTAATTCATATATTGTGCAGTACTGCGCAGGAAACTTAACTCTGCTCTGTATTTACTGAAGCACTTGCTTAATTGCTCTGCTGATATATTGTGGGTTGAGTTGACCTATGATAACATGGAATACAATTTTTAAGGTAGTGTAGCTGTTGTGAGAATAATCTTTCATTTTTAGGCATAATGCAACACAAAATGAGTAATATTCTGGTAACTTGAGTGTTTAGGCCATTACTTTCTGGACATATTCTAAACACATTTTCTCTACAAAACAACATCAGAGACAAAGTTTCTCAGCTGAACGCCCACCCATCAAAATCATGCAATTTAAGACCAGCAATAGTGTCTTCCTTAATTTACCAGTTTTAACCCTGCTCTTCCTTGTAGAGGAGAATGGACTATGTACAACACTCTCAACATGATTCTAGGCAAGAGTGCTGTGATATGTTCTTTCATAATAAAACATCCTTATTTTTTTTTTCCCGTTACACAGTGTCTAATAGTTCATCCCACAGATCCTGAAGGAATTCAGAATTAAAGAAATGCATTGCTGTGTACCACTGCCATCTGCTGCTAATCTCTCCCTGTGGATACAGAAGGTCTTACTTCACCATATATTTAATCCAGTAAAGATCCTCAGCTAATGCGCATGGTCGGTCCAATACTCCTTTCATAATACTTTTTAAACCATCTCTCCCCATTTTATCATAGAGCTCCTCATTGCATAATTTAGCCAATATATTGAGGCGATTGTCCCAATTTCAGTTTCAGAAAGAAAATTATTTTCTTCCCTCAGTCAGTGAAAAGGTTTGTGCTGCAATCTCATCCAGAACCAGACTGTTCCAGAGAGGAAGTGTCCATCTTAGAGACTCCATCAGTTTACACATTTGCCATCTGTACTCAAAGATCTTCAGTAAGAACAAGTTATTTCTAGAGTCCCACTTCTCCAGCACTTCTGACACCCACTCATTCACACCATTTCTAAGGAGTACATCATGTCAGAATGCAGAATTGCTGCATAGTTACTTTAATTTATATGCTACTCTGACTTCAGTTTCTAAATACATGTAACCAGGATATATCAAGATCTGCTGCATAAATATCAAGAAGCAAATACCATTCTACGTGAAAAAGAGCAAAGGAGAGAATGATAACAAGGAAGAGAAAATAGAGGACCCCCAGCCTCATTTTATAGCTGTATGGTTGCTTGAAGCTACAATACAAATTAACTGGACAAGATTTGAGTTCCAGGAAGACATATCTTCTCCTTACAGCTTGTCTCTTGAAAAAGACAGAGCCATATCATTCTTCTACGATATTTGGAGAGCAGAATTTCTCTTATTAATATTTTATATGACCCTTTCTGTATTTCTAGATAGGGATCCAGACTGCAAGAAAAGTGTGTGCAAGGTCACAAAAAGATGTGCACGAGTTCATAAACATTGAAATTTTAAAAAAGATAGTTGGGAAAATGTCACACCTATTTGAAAGAACTCCTACTATGTTTGCTTGTCATTGGAAGATGTCAGTAGCTGCTTTGGAGAAACACTAGGATACATTTTGGGGCCCAGCTTTGGAGTGTGCACTTCTTACTCTTGAGCTCTGAGGTAGAGCTGGCTGTGGCCTTCTTTAAAAAAAATCTTGAGGCTTTTACTGCTAGATATACTAAGCACATATTTTAGAGCCCAGAAAACGGTTATCAACAAAGGTAACTGCTGTAACAATGAGTTGAAGGAACTCACTGGCTGGGAAACAGACAGGGATGAAGTAACACCTCTGGCAATGCCTGGCCAGAACTGAAATGACAAAGTAGCAGGGGAATATAAAAAAAGATCAAGCTTGAAAAGGCAGATAATTATAATCTAGAGCATATGAACAGATGGCAACACCATCAATCAATGAATAAATAATGGTGCAATCTGACTTGATGAGATGATTGGATGAACTCAAATGACACCAGGCACACTCCACCTTATATAACTAAGTGTCAGTCATGAAGCAGAGCAGGATATGAGCACATTCATGCCCCAGAAAGTGGAAAAAACAAAATTAGCAGGTCTCATATGACTGGATATATTTGAACTGCCATTGTGCCGATGAATTTACTTGTGGTTATCACCTGGAGATAGAACCACTAGCTACAGAATGTTTCTGCAACTGGACTGGCCCTTAAGAAAAGGAATGAAAACCAAAACAAGATACACAGGTGAACAAAAAGGGCAACTGGCTTTGTGTATGCTTCTCTGAACGGAAAGAAACATGTTGCCACTAATAAAGTTATTGGTCACATTTCTGTGCAACCCTGGCAAGTGAGTTTAGGAACAGGTGTCATCCATTTTGCTTCTTCCAGTTTACATTTCATAGTTCAATTTCATTTCCACTACTCAAGTACAGCAGAGTTGTTAGCTGTATGGCACTTCAGATGCTGCTGCAAATTCAATTACAGTTTAATTTTGTCATTTGATATGTCAGTGGAATAGAAACAATCAAGAAGATTGACACTGATCATAATCTAAATTGTCATGCCCAATCCTTGACAGAGGCATGAGTTAAAAAAGGTGTCAGTCATTCAAGACTCCTGACTCGCCAAACTACCTTGTAATGTGCATCAAAATGGATTCTTCACTGCTTGCAAAAAAACCTATACACTATTCTTTGCTAAACAGAATTTCCTGGATAGAAGAATTATTTTCCAAGAACCATGTAAAATTAAGAGTGAACATTTTTGGCTACTATTTTAGTCTAAAAGTTAAATACAAAACCTCGGAAACTTTATTATTTTTAATGATGATGTTATGTTTTCTTTCAACACAGATTTTATACTGGTGTCATTCCCCGTACTAAAGAAAACTTAATTTTTTAGTCACATTAGTATTTTATTTTCTATGTATTTTCACTGCATTAATTTAGTGAGTCTGCTATTTTCAGCAACATGATAGTATTTCCAGCATCAGTGTTGCTCACTTTGTGTGAACATGCCCTAGTAACACATACACATTTTGAGATTAAATAAAATAAAGAGGTAAATTAATCTAGTTTCTGCAGAGTGGTAATGAACCCTCCATTACTCTAGGATGTTGACATAGATAGTTACATCTCAGCAACAATAATATTCTCTCTTAATGGACACAAGAAAAGCACTTCAAAATCATTGAATAGCTTGCTCTCCTACTCTACAAATAAATGTTGTTTGTCATGATCACAGAGGCAACAGTCAAAAGCAAATATCTCCAAAGACTTTTAAAACTCTTGCCAAGCGATTCCAAGCCATTGAAAATGTTTTAATGGCAATAAGTAAATATCTATTCTTATCACAAAAATTAATAAAGAAGAAAGTACACGAAGCATATTCTACAGGTGTCAGGTATCTATCAGACAATAACGTCAAGTGATGGGTTTATTAACATGTAATGCATGGACTTCGCTACTTCACTGTATAGTGTATTAGACCATTATGCTTCTATTTTATAAAGAAACATCAGAACAGCATTTACAAGGTCAAAATGAAGCACCAAGTGATAACATATTTGGGGCAGTTGAGTACTTCTATCCCAAACTACGGCAATTACATTGTGACCACTGTCTGTAGAGCAGGGAACAAAAAAAAAAGGTTTCTCAGCAAGACTAGCAAGAGGGGCCCAGATTCAAAGAATTACTTTAGCAGACACATGTCCCTGTGCTCCAAATTATCATTCAACAATTCCCTCTAATTATGAAAATATCGAAAACTTGTTAAGAGCCTCCCTGTTAAGCCAAAGAAATCCACAGACTACATAGGATTTCAAGAAAGAGAGGTTTTGCATCTATGATTGATGTTCTCTGAAACACGGAATCCAGGGCTGTACTCAAAATATAGGTCTTGCCACAAACATTTCTGACATTTCTGTCTTCGGGATAACAGCAACAGCCGTGTCCAGGCTCTGCTGAACCTTCTGCTATATGCAAGAACACACAAAACACTCACAGCTTAATTTTTGCGCACTGCAAAATAATGCCCAGACCATAAGACAAAGGGGTGTTGAGGAAAAAGGACAGAGAAAAGTAATGATGAGGAAAGATGAATATGAGGAAATAAGCTCACTGTCTTTCACTGATAAGGCAAATGAAGATGGCTGCATACTCTTTCACACATTCACAGCTCCTGAGCTGTGGCTTTGTCTTTCCTGCAAGCAGCATTTTCAGGGCCAGCCAACATTGTTAGAATACCTTTAATGGTAGAGGGAATATCAGAGGCTGCGGAAGGAGTGCTAAGTGGCTGGCTCTGTAAACAACAGGAATGGAGATATTTCAGAACAGAATTACTGAATGAGGTCAACAAAACTCATGGATAAAGGAGATGTGCTTGAAATAGGCAAAGCTGAATTTTCTAATAGGCTTTTGAAAAATTCCTCGTCACAGGCTTCTATGGAAACTCAACAGTCAGAGCTTTAGGGAAAGTCTTTATGTTGATAGATAACTGATTAAAAGACAGGGAACAGAAGGTAAGTAGGTTAGCCAGACAGCTCTAGCAATGGAGGGAGGTCATTAGCAGAGTTCCACAGGGATTTTTGCAGGGGATGCAGTTATTCGTCATATTCCTAAGCAACCTGGGAAAATGGATGAGCAGTGAGGTGAGAAAGCTTTATAATGATATTAACTTATGCACAGTGAAAAGGATGATGGCTTGCTGAATGTGAAGAATTAGGAAAGGTGCTTATGGAAGAAAGTCCCTAGGCAATAAAATGGCAGATGAAATTCTTTGCAGTTGGATGCAAAGTGGTGCACAGAGAGCAAAACAATTCTAAGATCAAGAGTCATTACATACACAAAATTGCATGCATTTCAACAGAGCATTAGAAGACCCTACCACATACCACTGTCTTGTTCATACTCTCCTAGTTGGCTTCTGCTTATAGTCACAGTTTGAGGTAGGATACTAGTCTGGATGGATTTTTGGTCTGACCTGGTGGAGAAACTGGGCTGTTTTACAGGTATAGCCTGAGATCTAATATGGTGCATGTGACAGAAAAACATTTCTGGTTTAGGACTCTACAGATTTCCTGAGTGCTTGCATGGCAGTAACCATTAACTTAAAGCTGTCAACTATTGATGTTAATAGCATTAAGAATCCCGTAGAAGGTTTCAGCCCTCTAGAGCATTCTTTACAAACCAGCCACAGGCCCCTCTACTGGTTACACTGGGACTGCCCAGGTAAGACATGTTAATCACAAAATGGGAAAATTCAGAAAGTTTCTTCACCAGAGGATGAAGACACAAACGTTTAACAGAGAAATGTGAATGAAAAAAAAACATGGACAAAATCTATTTCTTTCACAACTAGCAAAGCAAAAACACAAAATAGTATGAGGTTTTCCCCTGGAATTAAAGGGCTGAAAAACTGGAGCTTTTACAGCTAAGGCTGAAAATCTCAGAGAACAGAAAATCCGTCTTGTATAAGACTGGATAATCTTTATCAAGGGGAGCAGCATTCCACTACAAGTTATATTTCAGAATGTCACCTAATGAAGTGACTCTTTTCCCTAAAAGACTTCACAGAAGCCCAAGCAACTTGTGTATATGGGAGTCATTATCCAGTTCCACTAATGAGGAAAGGGAGGTGTAGAATCACTACTCAGTACTAACCTTTAAATCCCAATACTACGTCCTGACAAGAAGTTTTAGGCAGAAGGTCTCTACCTCTATATCCATCCATCCGAGAGGATACAGTGTGTTTACGTCAGTACTGGAACAGTGAAACAATAGTGATCTATCACTCTGCCATCCAGACTATGCTGGAAGTACTACTTCCTAACTTCTAATTCATCTGCTAAAATGATGAAATAGTCCCAGCAGCCTTCATTGCTCCACACAAGGGACAAGTCAAACTGAAATCAAGCAAAGGTGTCAAAAAGAACAGTCAGGAACTGCTGCAATGATTCAGTTCACACTCGTTGTGTCAAGTACCATGCTAAAGCACAGTGATGAGAAAATTCCTGGCTTCTCTTGTTAAAAAGAATATGCTGGCACATGTGTGGTAAACACTAGTTTGATGAATAATATACTAAACCATCCCTTGAGTTTATTGTTGTTTCCGATAATAGGAGCAGGCAGAGTGTCTGATGCTCAGTGATGTCTCAAATGTTCCCAGTTCTCTCTAGCAACTAAGGTGGGAAAAGAGAATGTCAACTGAATTACCATTCAGGAAGAAGGTAAATAGGAATAGGATCTCTTGTCAGGAGGATCAGCCTGGTATATTAATAAAGATCAGTACCAGACACTGGCTGAAGATGACAGCTTCAGCTTCTGATAATCCTAGCAAGCAACGTGTAAGAAAGATACAACAAACTTCTAAACTTCTACTGTTTAGACTCTCATACATCTATGCAGGGGTTTTATGCAGCAATATGTCTTTAATGCAAATGGCAATGGCAGTTGGTAAGCAAAGCTCTCCATGTGATACAGGTATAGTTCACAGCTCAGGGTCAATCTTTGTAGAGTCTAAAAAGCCATCACCAAAAGTGAACAACAGCTTTGACAGTCTGAAAGCCAACACTACTCTGCTCTCTGTGTCACTCTTCAGTGCCACTCACTCCTGTAGCTATCCACTGAGCATGCCTTACCACACATGCTCAGGACCATGTCCCTCACGAAAACATAGCTGCAGCAGGTTGCTCGTCTTCACAGAGAGGCCACTCTAATCATCAGAGATTCTGCCCTCAAATCAGCTCCTTCCTCAGCCTGCTTGCACTCTCCCAGAAGGCAGCCGTAATTGTTTATAGTTTATAAGCTTGTCTGGGTGGAATCCAGCCTTTTTTTCCAAGGTGTTGTACTGTGCAAAACTGTGTGGTGTCTGCCTCAAAAGCGTTCTCCATGAGGACAATACACTTTTTACAGGAGCAGGAGGGAATGTCAGAGCAGGTGCAAGATATAGTTCCATGGCTTCAAAGAGGGAAAAGTGCAGAGAGACAGTCAGTGTACTGAACCCATTCCCTTCTTCACAGACTTTAGAACACCTTACACTTACTACAGATTTCAGCAAAGATGTTCATTAGTAGCAGACGCTCCTGTCCAGAGGTACAAAGGAGATGCTTCTGTGCACCCATAGCACGGCCCCATTCTCATTACACACAATGGAAATAATTTTGATGATTTTATTAGAAATTGAGTCAGACCCTGCCATGAAACTAGTCAATGAGCTAGGAAGTGTTAAGGAGAAAGTCTTACTTTTGACTTTTCAATCCAAAACAAACAGCAATCCAAAACGTATTTTCCTATTTCAATCACTCTCCTGATTCAATAAGCCACTCCTCACTGTCCTAGGGTAATAGTACTGCTTATTGATTACTCATTTTTAAAAGGCAATATCATCTGTTTCATTTTTGCTTATTCCCAAAGTTTCCAATTAAATAGTGAATAAGATCCTAATTCCAGTATGGTTCAAGCACAGTGAAGTGTAGGCTACATCTTCATTTTTTTCTTCTGCTTTGGAGTCTATGGATGGATGGTTTCTTTAAAAAAACTTCTTAAACATTAGAAAATATAAACATTTCTGTGAATGGGAAGATGTGCAATGTGCAGATGTTTCTTTACAGTTTTTTTTTCTTTCCTGTTTTGAAACAGGATGGAGAAGCTCCACAAAATATACCATAGAAGACTCATATCACTTTGAGATCAATTCCATGCTGGGCTTTATATGCAGAAAGTCAAATTCAAATATAAATAACACAACAATTTCTGTTCATATAGCATAAGATAGATTGCTTAAGTTAGATGCCATGGGAGATGATTTGCACCAACTTACATGCCCAAGCACCAGCATACATGTCCAATTTCCTCTCTTACTAATACAGGTAGAGATCTGACATTGTAGATTTGTTTGCTGTTCCCAGGCCTAGCTGCCCTTGAACACTGTCATTTCTGTTGCCTGGTTGATATACTTTGCCTAGAGATTTGCGTTGTGGAAGCAATATCACTATTCTCTTTTGCTCTGAAGATCTAAACACGAATCACTACACCTCTTAATTCTCCTCGTGCAGTCAAAGCGTGTCCTAAAACACACTGACCCTCCAATCCCATGTTCTCTACTCTTCCTGAAAGCTAATACAACCAGACTAACTTAAACAAACAGTCTCCTCAAACCACCTCTGTAGTTTCTCCCAGTCTCTCTCCCATTCTTCAGTGATAACTCCATCTACCACTGGAATCTGCTATGGCACAATCCAATTGTGACTCCACTACTGAAGAGACCTGAGAGGGCTTTGAGTACCTCGAAAAAGATCAGAATTCTCATTCCCTTTGAATCAACCATTTCCATGCTTTATACAGTGTTGCACATAACAGGATTTTTTTCTTAACGGCAATGAGAAAAGAGGGACTGAAAAAAACCCACATTACCTAATGTAGTACAACTTGTATGTAATCTATCACTGGAGCTCTAAGTCATATACATATGATGTACATGATCTCTCTCAATTCAGCTTAGCTTACGCATCATCTCTTCTTTGATAGTGGAATAAAGATGTGGAAGCCCATGAAAAAAAAGCAAACTAAAGGTATTCAGAAGTACTCATGAATTTTACTACCAATTCAGAAGAAGTCCACATAAATTGTCAACATTAGTCAAGGCACCAATTCTGCAATGTCCTTACTGTAAAGCATATACAAATTATTTTCTCTGTTCTTGCTTTTCATGGCCACCATCTCACAGCGTACAGTTTGTCTTGGACAAACCACTGACACATACTGAACAACATCCTGAAAATATCCTTGCTGCTTTTTTTCCCCTTCTGTCTGTTGTACAGTATGTTTCAAATATGGAGGGTAGTTTGTTAAAATACAATTGCTAAAAATCTTGCCTACACTAATCTTAAAAACCTAATCTTAAAAAATAATTAAATTCACTTTCTATCACTTTGTGTTTAAGAAATGCTTTTTCTGAACAGTTAAAATGTGCAGATGCTTTATTTTGTTCCCCAAAATTAGCTGTCATTTTCTAGTTCTCTTTTACTAAGCTGATCTTTGGCTAGCACATATTTCAGAAGAAAGCCTTTGTAACAAGTATAATCCGAGTGGAATTTTTTTTCTAAATCCTATATTAGATGCAAACTTAATCAGATAGTCTCACATCTGACTACCTTCAAATCCTGGCATGTAACTGGCTTGCTTTCTTTCTCTCATCTCCATTGTTCTCTATCACGTCTTTCAGTTTAATTTTTCTTCTAATTCTTTTCATCAGACTTATTTATCTTTAGCTATTACTCACTGTTTCATGGGATAGCAAATTGTGATGCTACTTCGTAGAAAAGAAGGGCCACCGTGCAGAAGTCAATGGCAAAATTCCCACTCACAGAAAAAAAAAAAAAAATCACTCTGATACATTTTAACTGAAACTCTTCTGGACTGTCGGCTAATTTAACACTTGCCATTATGCATTTGTTAACTTTTAACTTTTCTGGGTTGAAACACTTGACTTAGAGAAAATGAGTTTTCTCTCCTCTCCTCTCCTTTTTCCCTTGAAAGCAACAAACATATTCCTTTCATTTTAAAATGTAATTATGTTTCTTACCATCCACGCTGTGACAAAATCTCCCATCCAAGTCCCAACTGCAGCTACCTTCATAAAATTTTCATTCCTGATGCCCATGAAGTCTGTTATAATGTATGCACTGTGGAAACAAGAACACAAACGTAGGATGTACACATTTGCTCAACTTAGTTACAAAGAACTTGCATTAGTCACAAAATTTATGTTTATCTGTGAAAGATTTCCTATTGCTTTCATAATAACTTTTCTGCTAGATCTGAGTCTTGACATAGAACTGAACCCATTTGGGTCGATTCCAATTAGAAATGCAATGTGCATCTGATTTTGAAGTCCATGTCTCTTTTGAAGGTGCTAAAATAACAGTTGGCAAAGACTTTAGGATTATGTAAAGCTTCTGGAAGCAGAAAATGTTTTATGCTTTTTATCTTTTTCCTTTATACAAATAGAATTACAACATTCTTCAAATCGGTGACTTTGCAAAATCTTCATGAAGAAAAATGAAAATCTTTAAAGTATCTTTAAAAAGATAATTGAGCCGCTCGACTTTTCACTCTATCAGTTATACAACCACATTTTTTAACACATCAGTGCAAGCAAGTTTTGCAAAATTTCAGTGAGATGTCACTGTTTCTAGATTTATACAATTGATTTTCACAGATACATTTTACTTAAATCCAAAAGAAGCATTTCCAATCTCCTTAAATAATGTAACAGATAGGATTTACATCTCACATTGTAATTTGACCTCTAACTTCAAGTTCACTGAGATGCTGTAAGGACAATTAAGAAGGTAATGTTACTTGTTCCCGATTGAAACCTTTCTGAAAAAACATACCTTTTAATATACTAATATCTTTTTCTAAAAGACTTTTATAGTGGTCAACAAGAGGCGACTGTCCTCAAGAGCTAATAATGATGATAATGAATATGAATGGCAATTGTATTTTAACTTCACAAGTGATATCTTTGTTTTCAAGACACTTGTAAACGCTTTTTATGCAATGTTATGCCTATTTAAGAGTGTGCATAAGTGACATAGTTACTTGTAAAAGTGTCCTTGAACATTGTGCTATCCACTATTCAAATCTTACCATTATTATATACCAAATATTGCAATGTCTGGGAGCTATACAGACCATACCTCTGCAACTGGATCAGTGCAAACTGATCCCACTTTCTGGGCCAGTTCTGTTAAAATCTAAATATCTGATCAAGATAGGCAGCCTTGCTAGCACAAATCCATGCACAGCATGGTATAATTTCTTAGAGACAACTTAATATGTTGTAGAGTAGAAATATTATCATCATTGAATAGTTTCATGACACATGAAAAATGTCCTACGATAACAGCCCTTTTCATTATACACATAATGACCTTTCAGCTGGTATGTCACTAACAAAAATGCCATCTGTTTGTTTTCTCTGTTGAACAGCACATAAATGCTGGCTCCAAATTTCTGCTGGAAATAAATAAATAAATAAACCTCCAAACTATTTTTAATAACATTCCATGTAGTTGAAAGATCATCAGTATCCTAAATTCACCATGTTACAGATAAGGATGCAAGAAGCCAAAAACGGGTACACTGGGTCAGCCTAAAGTCTCCCTGTTCCAATGCTCTGTTTCCAAAAGAAGGCAACAGCAGAAACAAAGGAAGACTGAGAACAGGCAAGCACACCCCTCCCAGATATATTCTCCCAGATGCTTTATAACTGGAAAATATTTGGAATTCCTTTTTTCCTGCATCTTGGGCATGCCATTCTTGTAGCATCTGTGAAGGCAGAAAATCATCCAGTCTGCATTCCTTAAGAAGGTGTCTTATTCACAAAGAGGGCACGGCAATAAGTGTTGTTTGTAAAGAATGGCCCTCAAATGCAAAGTGTATTTTAGTCTTCTCCATCAGTGGGAGACACGTACAAAACCCCAGGGTTCTCACTCTTTCTTGTAGGCATTGCACAATCTCATATGCATTATACATGATTACAGGTGTACAATAAGCAAACACTTGTATAACACCCCCAAAAACCTGGCCAGTAGGGTGATTCCTATAGCCCTTGCATACAGAGCAGGGCTCTATAGTCCACAGCCACCCTTGGCAGGCTGCTGGACACAAGGAGGGCTAGCCAAAGAGGCTGAGAGGTCATTGATCCCTGAATATGTGCATTACCTAGTGCAAGAGAAATCAAACCAGACTTAAGCGATTCTTTTTAATGGAAATTGAAATTCTCAGTGTAATCGCTTGTTTTTATGAATGTTAGAAGTATCAGAAGGCTTATAATAAGGTTGAATGAGCTGGATACAATACTTAAATACAAAGAAAGGCCTTGAAAGCATCACACACCTTCCCAACAGTTCTTTTTGTCATTTCAAACATGAAAGCATCAAAGAAGCCTAGTATAAATTGTGCATTCCAGTCTACAAGTAATTAATGCCTGAATTAAATATGCAAATTGACAAACCTTCAGTTAGTAAAATAGCATATTATTATAAAGAAACTGTTAGAAATATAATCTGTACATGTTTTAAGTACATTTACTGATTAAAATACAGCTACAACTTTTTATGAACAGGAAGAATATTTTTAGCACTGTCATCTTATCAGAAACAGCAATGAAATACATTACTATTTCATTAACTGTTAGCATTACACCCTGTGTCTTTTATGCTCACGGCAGTATTATTTTTCTTTTAAAACACAAAGAGAAATTGACAATTCTAAAATAGGGATTTGAGGCTGCTAAAAGTTAATTTTAAAAAAAGGAACCTAACCCTCCAGTTTTCATTTTCAGGTTTTAGTTTAAATAGAAATAAGAACACTTGACATTTTCAAAAAAGACACACTTTCCTAATGATGTTATCAGGATATATATTATAACAGTACAAAAAGTAAAATTAATTCTATTGTGGAAAATCCTCACATTTTTCTAGCTTTAGCTAGTGATTAGAGTAGTTTTCTTTAATTGTTTAGTCTGCTTCCTGGCTAGGACCCATGTCTGCACCTTGCAGGAGGACTAAGGTCTGCTGGGTTCCAGTTAACTGTCGTGGTCAGACCAGGTTTTCTACAGCTGGTCAAAAGGCTTTGCTTCACCATATGTGTATTCTGCAGCAAGGCACAAGCATATTGCATGAGCAGCACAATCTAAGGAAACACTGAGTGAAAAAACACAGCAGTTAAAGCTCAGAGTAAAAAAGCTCTTCTGAAACAGACAGGATAAGTGTAAATAATTAAAGGCTGAGGAGCCAATACTTGTGAATATTATAGATAAAGGACAAATTCGTGACTGGGATTTGGGAGCATTTCATAGTAAGACTGGAAGCTGCAGCTCCAGGGAAACTGCTCTTAGCAGGCCAAAGTCTAAGGAAGGTAGACCAACATTTTAACAGAATAGGACGAAAGAGAGGAACCAAAAGACAAAGGAGATTTGACAAACACAGTTCTAAAACAGATTTTAAAAAACAAAAATCACAAGTAAGTGTCTACATCCATGTTGATGCAAAAAGTATGTCAATAACCATGAGTCAGTAAAAAGACATATGAGCCCAGTGTATTTGAACAGTTTCTGGAGCTAGTAGCAGTGTGCACAGAATGGATGAAGAAGGAGACAACCACACTAGCCCAGAGATTTTGTTCAAAGGAAGATATCAGAGCATTTTTGCAAAGAAGGCTGACATGTTACCAGCTGCTAAAATGACAAACAGTCTGAAAGCAAATGGAAGGTTTTAAATTTTACATTGGATAAAGATGCACAAGTCACTGTGGTGCTATCGACGCTGTTCCAAGCACTGGAAAAAATGTGACTGAGACTCAGTGCTGAGATGGTGTTTTCTTGACCATCACAGGACCTAAGAATGGGCTATAGCTTGAATAGAGACACTTAAATGTAAGTGTAAACCAGGAAGTCAAACTCTCTATGGAGCTTGGTCAGACTGGGTCAAGGATCTACTTGCCTTACATTACTGCTTGATGGCTAGGATGTCAAAAAAAACATGTTCACATATCAAAATCCATTGTTAAACCTATGCAACTAAGTAATTCCCAGTGATGTGACATAACTTGATCTCCAGATGATAATCCAAAGAGCTCTGGATCTCTTGTAAGGCTCATGACGTAACTGACAACCCAGACACATCTGAACTGAACCCTGGGTGTCCAGGGACAGCAATGAGAGCATAGACACTTTGGGGAGGTTTTAGTTGCCTTTTAAAGCAATTTTAGCAACCTTGATGCATCTTAACTAAGCTTCAGCTGGTTCTTTATACACTCTAGAGTACTGAAGGCACAGAGCTGGCACACAGCACACGGTGCATGTTCTGTACAGAGCCAACAAGAACTGCACCCACAGAGAGTGATAACTTAATGCTCTTTAAAGAGGAGGAGAGGCCTAGATATCTTTTACGTTGAGTAACAAAAGGTCTGTACATGTTCTGCAGTCCAATATGCACTTTTCTGAGGTGGTTTTATTATCTGGACTTCCCCCTAAAACAGCTGATTATCTATACGGAACTCATCTTCATTGGCGCATCTGACAAAGTGAAATGCTTTGACACTGGCAAACAAGTGACAGCATGAGAGTTCACACAGGCTGCAAAGAAGTATGTGTTTAGATGTGGCACCACAAGCTTCCATTACTCTCAATTTAGAAGAGGCAGAGTGTGTCAGAATAACTGAAAACATACATAAAAGACTGCAGATACAGTTCCTGATCTGTATTTGTCACTCTAAAATGACAGAATGGCAAATGAGACACTTGGTAGGACTTCACTCAGCTGAAAAGCTATTCTTCTAATGTTAGGAATTGAAGTCAGAGCCACGGGGAGCTGGAAGGTGCCCAGGGACAGCAAGACCTGCTGTCTTATAAACTGGCATATCATAATGAGGATGGCATAATGCAAAGCTACCAGCAAACAGTGTAGAGAGCACAACAGCTATTCATGCAGTCCCTAACCATCCCCAGTGCACGCTTTAGAGATACAGATGACACTTCTTCTACTACACCAGAATAGAGAGAATTAAGAGGCACTGAACCAGGGATTTTGCTTGACAAGACATCAAAGAGGTAACAGCCACAAGAGGCTCAGCAGGCTAATCTCCAAGACACAAAAATCTGAGAAGCAAAGCCAGCTTGGCTACAGCGAGGCGGATCCATGGCACAGTACAGAACACCTGAGACTGATGGACTGACGCTGTAACTGAGCATCACTGGTTGGTAACTTATTTATACACGTCCTTTTGAAATCAGGCAGCAGAACTGTAATTCTGAAAACCTCTGCTCATCAGTCTACAGGCCCAAGGGCCATGTAACTTACTCTGGGGACTTTGCTTGTAGAGCTCCCAAGCCATTAAAAGTTCTGCTGCTTGGATACACAGGAGCTGCTCACTGTCCACAGGAACAGGCCATTTAGTTTCTAGCTTTGCAAGCCTGCCTTTAAGACAAGGTCCATTGAAAAATGAAGCAATTTCAATCCTGTCTGTTATTGTAGAAGAGGTATATGCATGTGACTTAAAAGGTAGGGTACACATGAGATCCAGTCCCTATTCCAAGGGACACTGCTTTAATGCCCTTCAAAGTTAGAGAATTGCACCTCACTGTCATTCCCAATATGAAAAGGTGATGACACAAGAGGACAAGAAATATGTGTTTCAGGACTCTGTTAGATGAGGAGAAACTGAAGCTGTATATTATGTATTTTGTATAAGTATCACCTTTCACATACAAGAAAAATATTCCCTTTCCTTCACTTTTAGAATGGATGCCACTGGTCAGTACAGGTATTTGGATTAGATCACAACCACAGTCCGAATTAAGGTGCCTAAGCAAATTTGGACAGAATTTTGAACATATCTTTGTTCTTAATGTAGCTTTTTCTACTGCTAGGTGTAGGAGTTTCCTGTGTGGGTTTTTGTGGCTCTTCTTCCAACAAACAAAGCACAAAGCACTTAATGCACAATAGAGTCTGGACTTCTCTTTAGAGATCAGGTGGTATTCACACAGGTTAACTTTTGCCTAACGATACTAGTCTTCCTAGGCTGTCTCCATAATCAATGGATTTGACAGCAATTCAAAGCAGGATGTAAATTTAGCTGATTTTCTTGTATGGCATAGTGATGTCATATATGAAAATGGCCAACAGCTTACGTCTAAAGGAGTTGCAAAATGTAAATCATAGTGACAGGTCTACTGCCAGAGGCTGTGAGAATCTGCATCTCTACTGGGAAATCTTAGGGATCTGCAAATTCAAAAGTGTTAAGGACCTCCATGATGGGAGAAATGCAGCCTCCCTAGGTAAAGGTAAACTTTGGTGAGTGCTGGCACATACTTCCAGCGAGTTTAAATGACAGGATTTGCTACACCTACATTTTTGTGTGTGTCTGTCAAACCCTAAATGACAAACAGAATTGGAGACAATGCATGGATAAGTTGGGAATTGAACCCAGATTTCTTCCCTCAGATGAGCACCTTTCTCCATCATTATGTAAGTGCTGTGATGAAAATTACGTACTAACCCTACAGATTCCACTATGAGGCACTTATGATGGACCGGATAGTCTGGGGAAAAGCATAAAAGGTGCCTGACAAAAGAATTGAACAAACTGATTTTTCAAACTCATTATGTCCATAAGACACCTTTTACAAAATTTCCTTGATTTTTGCCATTCATGTGCAACGTGTATCATAACAATATATATTCCGTTTAGTCAGAAAAAAGAAAAACAAAGGCTACAGAGTGCTTTTAGCGTTTTTCTGCTGGAAATATGGGCTACAATACTCAGCCAAGGATAAGCTGCAGAAACATTTCTAATTCTGCTGTGCTAACAGATGAATGCTCACCCATACACACATAGCACAGCCTTACCTGTCCCCACCACACACCCACACAAGCACTGCAGCTGTTGATATGTAGTTGCTTATGCATCCATTTCAACTCCATGACCGCTGCATAAGTTGTTTTTACTGAAGCAATGACACACAGGGTTGCCTCTTACGTGCCAGTTTGATACTGCAGGAGAGGATTAAGATATTTTCTTACTGCTAAGTGAATTGCTTGTTGAAAAATTATTTTAGTGGATAATGAAACAAGTTAGGAGAACTGTGACAAGTTAAGACAATCTCATCACTTTCTAGCATTTCTTTTAATAGGCTAGTAAAATTCTGCAACTAATCTGCAACACTGTAGTATGAGCTGCTACATTAAATGACCTGTTTGATTCACTCCATTTGCCTATATAGTATGACATCAGAATAGTTTTACAGTAAAAAGTGCCAAAATTCTACATAAAATAAGTGCCCAGGGACACAAATAAGACAAGTAGCCTTGGGCAGCCCAAATTTGAGGGTTTAAGGAGGATCTTGACTCATACCATAACATGCTCTGCAGATACAAAAGTTTGCAGTCTCAACTTTCACTATATGAATCCTGATAACGATAATGAGTGCTAATTTTCAACAAGAATGCTAAACAGTAACCTAAATTAGACACATGTACATTGAAGAAAAATGTATGCTTGGAATTACTAAAATTTAGAAAAATGTTGTAAACAGGTTTTTTGGTGGTGGAGGAGTTACATTTGTTAAATGTTGCAGATATGTTTACCTTAAAATACAGATAATTTGTTTGGTGGGTGATATTTCAGAAATAGCTACTAAAACTTGAAAATCACAGATTTGGAAACAACATTAACATATTTGAAAACAAAACAGAAACTAAAGAATATAACAGGCAATGCATTTATAAAGGTGAAGCTAGATTAGTAATTTAGAAAAAGAGATGCGGTGAAACATTTTCTTTTAAATAAATAAATAATGTTTTGTTTTTAAACTTGGCAAGATACTGGTAAGAATGGATTTGAGTAATGCTGCACTGGCTGTACTCTCCAGAAAGGGCCATGGTTTGCACACATCCATGCCCGTTTTTGACATTTTAGTACAGCTAAGAAGGAACAAGGACAGATGTGTAGCAATATTCTCAGAACTGGCAGTTCAAAAACAAACAATTATTCACTTAAAATAAAAAAAAAAAACTGTTCATGTCATCAACAGAATATAAACAAAATTAAATAAAAAAATATAATATAACTGGAACTCTATCATTCTGACCAAGTGCTTTGATAAATTTAAAACTTTGGTGCATTTCAGCTAAAGTTCCTACTTTCTATCTGTTTCAGCTGTAAGGATGACAGAAATGTTTAAATGCATTATTACAATGCTGAATAAACAAGTAACTGCAGTATTATTGCTATTCAGAAAGGGGAAAGTAGGACAATTTGCAGTTGTTACAAAACACTGGATAGACTCTGCTTGTAAACAGCAGTCCAACTGGGAAAGCAGTAGCAGAAAAATGTTTTAGTAAATCTTAGCAAAAACTTGTAAGTATTAGAAGATGATGCAACTTTGCATATTAATAATTCTTTAACTTTCTAAAGTGCCTTGAAAAATTGATAAAAAGATTTGGGGGTTTTTATTTTAAAATAATGAAATGCCAGAAAACTACAAAAAACATGCCATAAGTTAATGAGTTGGAACAGAGGGAACAAAGAAATGTTGACACAGAATCTCTGCTGACAGATATTCAGTGATCATAAATGAAGAGAAATTGAGCTGGATCTGAAAAGAACTGTAAGCCATAGCTTTAAAAGGGATACTACAATTTGATATAGCCACAAATGAGCCCAAAATAAGAACCGTCTGAAGCACTTTCTCTGCAAATGGTTTGTTCTAAAATGTTATCCAAGTTCTACAGCCTGCAGACACATAATCAATATTCTGTGGATAAATCAAAATTAATTAAGAAATTGTCATAGGAGTAAAAGTTATTATTTAAAACTACTTACAGGTGCAAACAGAAAATATCTTTCAGGTTGGATGGGGCTTTGAACAAGCTGGTCTAGTGGGTAGCATCTCTGCCCATGACAGGGGGTTAGAACTGGATGATCTATAAGGTTCCTTCCAACCCAAACCTTTCTATGATCCCAAGATTCTGTTATGTATGTTTGGGTTTGATCTGTTTAAGATGACTGGTGTATATCAGTCTTGCTGCAATCTATAAAGTCAGACCAAGATACAGAAACTAGAGTTGTTAAACGAAAATTATTTACCATGCTCATAGGTACCTTTGAGAAGAAATGGAAGGAAAATGAGGCTTGACAACTCAGGAGCTGGTCTGAGGATTTGGTTGGCTTCCCTCATAATGTACTATGAGCAACAGATTGCAGAGCAGATGGATAAGAACTAGACTTCAAGCAATGCACAAATTATAAAATTGAGGTGATTGTTTCTTTACTATATTACTTGAAAACTGTGTATAAAGAACAACTGTGTCTAGGGCCAGTCATTTGACAAGAGCTGGCATGTAATCACAGCAGAGAGTTTCACATGGAAAACACAGTGAAGAAGACAGCCTGTTCTTCCACTCCTTGGCTGACAAAGCAAACACCTTTGCTGTGACTTCTTAATCATCCAATGGCTGATGTCAGTCCAACGCTCGATATAACTTTGCTCTGTATTTTATTGACTGCTTTATTTTCTGGTCCCTACAATACTCAGCGTTTTAAATAAAATTATCATTGAAATATAGAGGGAAAAATGACAGAAGGTTTTAGTGGATTTTACCCTCAAATCAACAGCTCTCTGTTGCAGACTGTCCATTTTACAATACAGTCTTCTTTTGATGTCTTGAAAATAAGTTATCAGAAGACAGACACATCGGAACTTCACACTGCTCAGGTTTTTGCTTTGGCACTGTCACTTGTAATACAACTATAAGACACAGAAATGAAGACCACACAATTTGTGGTCTGAACTTCATTGACAAGAATATTCTCCTAATTTTCCCTAAGGAGCAGCACATCTTCAAATAGTGGAGAGAGAGAGAGGGACAGAGAGAGAGAGATGTAGCCACATGCATTTTTGATACCCAGACACCAAGCTTTGATGGTTTTGGCTACACTTTTCAAGTCAGTTAGTTACAAATACTACTGAGTTTCATCTCAACTGCAGACTTTAAAAAAGTCTCAATTTCAGCTAGTAATTCTAGGATTCCCTAGAAAAGTTCACTTCTCTCCAGAGTCAATGGAGAAGAATAAGCACTTTACCGACATAACTCATCTGATTTATCTTAAACATCTGCACTGGGTCTGGCTGAGATGGAGCCAATTTTCTTTGTAGCATCTCATATGGTGCTGTCTTTTAGATTTGTGACCTAAAGAGTGCTGATAACACATTAATGCTGCCTCCCTGTCAGCTTACCTTGTTAACATGCAAGAACACCTCTGAATCAGATGAATCATCTTCTGGGGATTTCAGTTCCGTTAAATGTAAAAGAAGTTAGTTAAATGCAAACTCATCTTTACTGGATTTTTAAACTATGAAATACGACCAAATATGGATTTTTATGTTTTAAGACTGGCACAGTTCAGACTTCTAGAGTGAAGGTCTAACATTCCTCGTAGGCCTACACATATCCCAAACCGCAACCAAAACCGGTGACTTCAGTTAAAATACGTAGTCTGGAAAATACCATTATAACTGAAAAAATTACCTTTAAACTTATACATAATATTGAAAAATACATTTCCAAATCATGTAAAAGATTACATGATAATACACTGTCAATAAGAAACCTTTAAAAGAATGAGTAAACTTCGATTAAGATTTTATTAAAATATTAGGTTAAATCTAAAGTTGAAAAGATGACAGCAGGAAAGATATAATTAAATAAACTGTGGAGTAAATATCTTTGTCTGATGCTCAAAGCGGAAAACATTTCAAAATTCTACTCTTCAGTGATAATTTGATCCAGAAATAGTTTTATACTGACTGAAAGTTATCATCCACATGTTACTAGCTAAAGCAAATAGGGCCCTTAATAAGGATACCTCGAGATCTTTACTTTGGATGCAGCCAAGCTTCAGGAACACCACCAGTGTATTTTACAGTATTTCCTGAGTTTACTTACTGATTATGTGGGAGATTTTTTAACTAAACTGATGTTCTGCACTGAAGAATGGAAGAAGTAGAAGGTTGCTGAATGGCTTGGCAGAGCAATTCTAAACCCTCCTCTCTGCTCAGGAACTACCAGTGCAAAAATTCTCCCTGCATTCTGATACCAGCTGAAGCCACGAGAATGCTTAGAAGCAGATAAGATCAAATGTAATTCTTCAGGTAAAAACAAGTATTTTAAGCCTTGTACAATAATATTTGGCCTTTTAAAGGATGAGATAGAAAAACTAAACAGCTCATTTTCAAGCATCAATGGTCACACCACCATGAAGGTACAAGGCAATAAAATTATGTGAGACCTAATTGATAGAAACTAGTTGCTACAAGAAGAGTATGATTAAGTGATCATATTTCAGGACTTTAAAATCTCATTTATAATTAATATTTATAGACACTTTACCTTAAACTTATATTATTTTTCAAAATAAATATTTTTCTCGCTATACGTCAGATACCTAGCCCACTTTGGTTTTTTTAAAACGTCTTTTTCACATGCTCTCGTAACAAAAAAGTACATGCATATCTAAATACAGCTTTAAATGAGACATAATACTGCACATCTCCTTTTGTTACACACATTGGGTCTGGTTGGGATGGGCTTAACTTTCATTTTAGCAGCCCGTGCAGTGCTGTGCTTTGCATTTATAGCTACAGGGGTGTTGGTAACACACTGATGTTTTGGCTGTTGCTGAGCAGTGCTCGCACAGCTTCAGGGCTCTCTCTCCAACCCACCACTCAGAAGCCCAGCAGGCTGTAGATGGGCAAGAGGTTTGGAGGGGAGACAGATGGGACACCTGATCTGAACTGACCCAAAAGATATTCCCCACTGTATGAATCATACTCTGATAAAAAAAGGGAGGGTGGGAAGGAGAAGAGAGGGATATTTGGGGTTATGGTGTTCGCCTTCTGAAGAAATTGCCATGTGTACCAATTCCCCACTTCCCAGAAATTCACTGGACATCTGTCTGCTGCTGTGAAATGGTGAATAAATTTCATCTTTTTTTCTTCCCTTTCACATGTGGCTTTTGCTTTTCTTATTGAACTGTTTTTACCTCAACCTGTGATCTTGTCCATCTTATTTTCTTTCTGTCCCTCTGAGGGGGTTGCTGGCAGCCAGCCAAAATCAGCTCTCCACAATATATTCTATTAATGTTGAATTTCTAGTAATGAAAAGGGTCTACAACAGAAAAAATAGTAAGTACTCTGATTTCATATTAATTTAAGTACTTCTAAGCAACATTTCAAATACAAATCATAACGCAAAACTTCTGGTAGGATTTTCAGAGATCCCCAGCATCTACATTAGTCATATTTATCTCTCAAATACATATTGTTAAAATAAATAAGATTAGAAATTTTTAAAAAATTAATTATCTTCATTTGCTAATATAAATTATTTACCAAACCAAGCTGCTCCATAAAATTCCATTTTCACATTTTTTTCAATTTCCGTTAATCTAGATAGAAGTACTGCATTCTTACATATAGATTAAGTTGGTATCATCACCTTCTGGCTTCTATCTGGGACATTTAGAACATTTACGTCTTCAGTTCAAAATTTATGAACCAGAAGATTTCACAATTATATTTATGATAAATGTGGCAACCTAGTGAGAAATTTTAACATTAACACAACAGTTCAGATGATCTACAAAAACTCTAAAAATAAGTATCACCATGTCTGAGAGTTAGCTCCTGCAATGTTTAAAGAACATTTTCTTGTCTTTGTTTGAAGCCTGTTCAGTCAGTAGTCTGTCACATTTGTGAACTGAAATCCCATCTCTTGTTCTATATTGCAAATGAAAACAAAATCCTCTGCTAGATAAGAGAAAAAAGAATGGATTGTGACACTGTCTCGTTTGATTTACTGGTTGTACAGGCACACCGTGCATTACACTGAGTCATCTCTTTAATTTCCCCGAAGATCGTATCTCAGAACTGGCAGGAGATCTCCCCCTTGCAAGAATCCAGTTCCACTTTTTCACATCCAGTTTTCACATTTCCTATTATACTGGAGGGTGGTCATTTGCCAGCACTTAAAGCTGATGGATTTTTACTCTTTTCTGTAGTGACCAGAATTCAACTGTTCTACAGGTGATCCTTTATTCCAAATAAAAACCCAGACAAGTAACACTGCAAATTTATGACTTTTACATATTTTCCTATTTTTGTACTTCTCATGAACACATAGCATAATTTAGGTTGGAAGAAAACTCTGGAGATGATCTAATGCAAACTCCTGATCAAGTCAGGGTTGATTTCAACCTGAGCAGCTTGAGGGATGTTGAGATCTTTCACTCAGCAGCAGAGCGCAGCCCAAACTGTTGCTGAGGTTTGAGACCTCCACAGCTGCTGTGGTCAGAGGCGAGGAGTAGCACAAAGGAGAGCCACTGCTGTGCCCAAGGTGCCACTTGGGAAACTGTTTAGGGTTTTATTAGGATAATGGTATAAATATTCTTGCCCTCTTTTGCAGCTTGGATGACCAATTTCAGGAAGACTGACAGCAACAAGAATTCCAAAAGAAAAGTTTACTCCACGTTCTGTGTACTTCAAATACATTTCAACTGATCAGATTTGGAATGACAAAGACAAATATTGTTCATCTAAATTTGAAGTGAAAGTTATATCCCATTTTCATTCTTTTCTCTTTTTTTGTCAGAAGTATATCAGTCTGCTACGTTTTTGTGGAGAGTTTTTGTGATAAGCATTTTGAACTGATGAAAAAGTGCACTCAATTTCTGAAAATTTCAGATGAACTACATTCATCTTGGAAGTAATCATGTTGTTAGATAAAGAAAAACATTTCAAAGTACAACCAAATGTGTTAACTGGTTTTGGACAGAGAAGCCCACAAAGAACTCTTGTTAAACAAGGATTTACTAACAGAATGATAAATTTAAAAGCTATACTTTTGGATAGTTAAGAAGAAATCTTCATTGATCTGGCTTTGGTCTATAACTGAACTGCTGAAATAGAGAGCAATTATAATTTTTTTAAGTATGTATTTTTCTGTTCCCCTTAAAAGAAAACAAGACTTTGGCATCAATATATCACATTGTCAGGAAGTTTTCCTGCAGCTGAGAGAACTCCTTCTTATGAACAGACCACTCAGAAGTGAAAGAAACCCTGCTACCAAAGAGGAGCATACGGGTGTCCTCCGCAGGACAGCTGGATTCTTAATGTGGTGTGGATATGACAACATTTTCATTTACTTTTCCAACATACTGTTTCACCTTGTGTTCTCTCTAATCTGTTGCAGGCTTGACAATGTCTGGCACAGCCCCATATCCATCCTGTAAGCAGTATGGCTGGCTGTGACAGCACAGTGCTGCCTTCCTACGCGAAGGTACCTGCGGGAAGACAGCACAAGCCACGTGGCTTTTTCCAGATAGCAGAATAAGTTAGTGTTTGGAAAAGAAGTAAAAGAACTCTGCTGGTATCACGCCTTCTGTCTGCAAGAGGAACAGCCGACAGAAGTTTTCTGAGGGTTTTGCACCACTTTTCTTATTGCCCTTTGTTTTAGAGTCCTATGATTACATGCATCTCTCGGTATGTCTCTCAAGTAAGATTTAGTTATCAGAGCTTCCTTTTCTCACAAAATGTTGTATGATTACCACGAGATAAAACTGAAACCTCAAATGAAAATTTATTTATAGAAAATACAGAAATAGACCCTTTTTGCCCACAAAATAGGTAATCATTAAACCAAATAAATTATTGTTCTTTTAGTCAATGTGGAAGTAAAGAAACCCCATATGATTTGGCCAGACCGGCAAGGTACAAAATAGCTTTGCTTCAGATGCACTTCCTTATCAGGGATTCCTCCTCATTAAACAAACACAAGCACGAAGACAGAACATATTATTTTTGTAGTAAAACCAATAAGTCAATCCTATTTCTTTAAAGGTGAATAGACAGTAGAGACAGTCAGTGTTTTAAGTCCTTCAAGAGAGAAAGTAATCAAAGAGAGTAGAGTTTTCTTGATGCCACCAGCAGTGCCAGTTTGGAACAAATATTAGCTTTCAATAATATAAGATGACCTCCAGGGCATAGAGAGAGTTGAAAATGGAATGGATTCTGTGTTACTGGGAGAACCTTTTTCCCCCAGATAGTCTGGGGATAAATTCCCCAAAAGATGAGAAAGAGAAGTAATATAAGATGACACGTTTGACAGGCCAAATTTGAAATGCTGACCGTTTTCACTCTTACTGTTGTAAGATACTACTGTCATATGTTTGTTAAGAACGTTTGAATAATTTTTCTGAGCCGTTTTCAAATAATTATAAGCACCGTGGTCAGCTCGAATAAAACATATACTAAATATAAGGTAAAAATGGGGTCCATATCCAATATATTTCATCCTGAAGTACTTCAGGGCAGGGCTGCAATAAAGCAAAATAATCTGACTGGATACAGAAGAGATCAGCTATAAGAAAAAATCAGAAATGAAAAAGTTTGCCATCGGTCTCTCTTCTCTGGGGCAATGCAGGCACCACAGTAAGCTTTCTTACTGCAAGGAGATTTTTGCCACAACAGAGGCCATCATTATTAATTGGTAGTTCTTTCAAGAGCTGATGACTATGGCTGCAAAAAGAAATTTATGTTTAAGGTAAGCCAAGTGAGTAAGTGACTAGTGCTTACTGGAATGAGGGCCATGAAACAATAGCGTAGCAAATGCCAAAAAGAGAAGTGATGCTGAAAGAGAGGAACTCATATAGTCTCACTCATCAGTCCTTTCTTAATGGAGTGAACCTAGTCAGAGACAAACAGTTTATAACTAGAGAAAAAGGAATGTTCATGGACCTTGAGTTTTGCAGTACTAATTTCAGGCTCTGACTCCTACTTCCTTGCAGATGCTGCTTACATAGCTTTGTCCTTATGCATGGTGTCCATCTCAGGTGAATTTCTTTCACATTTCATGTTTTAAACTACTTTTAAACAGTATTTTGACTATAATATTTGAGTTTCCATTTAAAAATAAGATATGTGTTGATTAGCAGTATAGTTACTTAATTAACAGAATTAAAGGCTCTAAAGTGTAATACAAAATAATCCACTCTCATCTGAATAATACAGGTTATAAAATTCTATATAATAATTCTTAGCAGAAATGGACTCTCTCTAGATGAGGATAAGTCCAGTAGACAGTCCCTGCTTCATACTTCAAGCATACGTAGAGAATGTACACATCACCTACTTATTTCTGAAAGAAAAAGCTGTTACTTATCTCTCTTCTAAAACTGTGAAGTGAAGCACTTCTCTCTTTCCATTTTGTCTACTTTCCTCCTTCTTCAAAGGCAACAAAGAAAAATAGGTTATTATAGCTGACCTCAAACCACTAAATTTGTTTGTGAGGTTTCATTTGAATGAAAACATTCAGTCACCTGATTCCCCTGAAAAAAAGTTCCATCGTCCTTGCAAACTCTCTGAACAAAATCAAACCTTACAATGGAAACAAGCAGCAAGGCCAGATCAAAGCTGCAGAATGATTTGGGATCACTTGCTCTTCCTAAAACCTCTCCAAGTTCAATACACACCTAATAAATATTATCAGAAAATATTCACGCTTTTTGCACTGAATTTTAGAGGTTTTTTTAAGAACGGCATAGAGTGATTAAATTTCTCTTTTGGCAACCAGAAACCTCAAATGTCCTCACTCAGCCCAATTTTGATTTATAAATAAGAACTCTTGATGGCACTCATGAACTCTTTAAACAGGAAGAGGGGGCTGAGAACTTGAAAAATTGAAGATTTGGGGAAAAAACTGAAAACATTTCTCAAAGGTCAGTGCTGGGACAACAGACCAAACCTAAAAAGGTTAGCACAGTTGATCGTTAATTTTCCAGATCAATCTGCCATTTCAAAAGCAGGAATATGAGCTCTGCAGGTGGGCACAACACTTTCAGTACAGTGCAACACCAATCTGCTACACTTCCAGTCTCCATCAGAGAATTTTTGAAAGACTAAGATCCTGAAGGTAAAAGTGGGAAATAGCAAAGTGAAGCTGCCTCTGAGAAGGCAGGTGGTACAAGCCAACATGCTATGGTTTAAAACAAATGCTTCTTACTGAAGCAGATGAGGATTCAACTCATCTGTTGATGAGAAGACTCATGAGTCTTCTGACTGGGAAAGTGCTTCTTAGAACCAAGTTCTTCTGACTGAAGGAGAACCCACAGTGGTAACAAAAAAAACCCAACTGGAAATAATATTTAAAGCAGCATAAAATAGATCTACCAGAGTACAAACAGCAAATGGAAATACTAATAGCAGATATCATTATCACTGTTTTTCAGAGCCTTGGCTTTTTACTTTGTTTGTTTGCAGGTTCTAGAAACAAACATGTTTTGTTGGTCATTAACTCCTCTCTGGAGGTCCAGCTCTTTCTGTCTTAATTAGCATTCTTACAGTCTTGAGCAATATACAGATAACTCACATGGTGATCTAAGGAGGGTCCACACTGAAGATGGATTTGTAAAGTTAAACCATGAATGAAGCAAACACACATTTAACCTGAATTATGTTTTATAGTCTAAATTACCTGAATAATGTTCATACTTACCTCCTAACATCAGTGTGTGTGAGGCATTCTGAGCCTGATTTTATGTAAGTTCTTTATGGAAACAAGACCAAGTCACCTTTGTTCAATAGCATTGTTCCCTCCTCTCTTCCTGACAATATTTTTCACAATCTTCTTGAATGATATTGACTACAGTGCATTTTCATTCCTTTTACAATTCTAAATATTGCATTGCATTAATAAATACAAATTATTAAAGGCAATAAATAAATGATTCACTTCTGCACAGGGGTATTTAAGGTCATTTCAGACTGATACAATCCAAATAGGCTTTTGTTATAACATTTTGGACAGAAAGGCTGTTATGATCAAAATTAATGTTTCTCAAAACCTCAATACGTAAGTTCCTTTAAGCCAATCCTGTACAGAATTCATGCTGTTCTTGTGTTAGTAGGACTGAAACCTTGGTCATATACAAGGCAACTTCAGTGGAAAATAATTTTGTAAATTCTGCTTTTCACCAAATCAATACTGCTGTTAACAGGAAACATTGAGTAACATAGTAACTGCATGGGGTACTATTGAATGTCAACAATACTTAAAATGGTTTGTGCAATGAGTTTTCAAACAACTGCATTACATGGCCATAAAATAGCCTAAAATATCAGTATGATAGTCATTAATTTATTCTGACAGGATTTCATTAATGGAATTGAAAGGCATCGTGTTACTAATCTGCTAGGCTTCCTTAAAACAACCTGACCAAAGAGATTAGGGATTTATGTGTATATTCTGCCCCAAGGCTTGGATCCATTCCAGCCTTGAAATAGGTCCCACTGGGCGTTATTTACTTCCGAACTGGTAATAGTCAATAATTCTAGAAGCTCAATTGAACAGTTTTAAGTCAATGAAGTCTTACAACTAAGTCCAAAGTTTAAGATGCTTGTTTACTACTATCAGGTTACAGGAGTCAATAATTTTTACAATGTTTTGAAATTTTCAGCTAACCATCTTTTTAACTGTGTTCTAACCTTTTAGAAGCCTAGACTCAGTATCTTAATAAAACCATAACATAACTGAAGTAAACAATATCCCAGCAACTAGAGTATTTCCATGGGTTTATGAATTACAAATAAGAACAAGTATTGAGACAAAACATGCAGCAGGAATCCAGTGAAAGGGCAGGTCCAAATACAAGGTGCATTAAGGATGTAAGGAGTACATTACAGCATGTAAGGAGTAGTGAAATACATGGCCGGCCCCTACATTCATGTGACTCCCAGAGAGAAAGAGTCTTAGGTATTTTACTAGCAGTTAGGTACTGAAATATACTTTTTGGTTTTGAAATATATTGTGCTGCAAGCTGGCTGCTCTAGTCAGCTACAGCAGAACACTTACCTTCAGGTATATATCTAAAGCTAGTGATACCAGAAAGTGTGTACTTAAACTAAGCATGGTTTCCTGAACCACAGCATCCTGGTAAAACCAAGTTCTTTGGAACCAATTCAATAATTCTGGGGAAACAGAGACCTTTTCTTATCAGTTGCTACACAGCAGATGTTTCTCAGCTGGCTTAGGTGATACAGTCTGCAGAGCGCCCTCAGCATTCACATAGGAAAAGTGAATAAAACCAGAATTGAATAAAAAAACAACCAAAAATATTTTAAAACGACTGTTACAAAACTACAAAACTACTAGCATTACAGGCCTAGTTCTCCACTACTTTGTATCATATATGTAGGGCTTCATAGAAAGTGAATATAAAGTTACTAAGGAAAGTGGTACACATTTTCTTTGGCTGATGACTTGACTACTCTCAAGATAAAAATTCCATATACACATAGGTAAAGAACAGAAACTAAGAACAAGTCACAATATATAACCAGGTTAGGAACATACAAAACCAGAAATAATCTCTAAGTAGATGTTATCAACTATAATAAAGCAAAATGTAACACCAGGTATTCATGTCAAGAATTCCATGTAGAGACTTGCCTGAAGAAAACATAAATGCAACTAAAAGTCACAAACACTGGATCAGATAGTCGGCTAAGGAGAGCAGCATAGATCCTTGGATTCACAAATTTAAACAACTCATGGTTTCATCTCAGCTGGCTCTCCTTTAAGTGGACTCCTTATATTTTCAGGGTCATGTAAGTTGAAAATAAGCAGCAAATCCAATTTGATCGAAAAGGGCTAAGGTTGAATATGGACTTCTAAATTCACAAGTGCCATTCTAAAAGCTTTCATCTAATCAATCCAATACTAAACTACCTACTTCTGAACCAACATAAAAGGTAAAATTAAAAAAAACCCTGCAGAATTCAGGGCATCAGTGCAAGTTGATCATAAGGTTTCAGTAATTATTATCAAAACTAATTAATGAAGTAGACAAGTAAGCAAAAGCAAGAGATCACAATGAAACAGTATCTGTTCCTGACTGATTGATGACTGAAAGTAGCTGTCAAATAAAATATTAAAAAAATAGGTATAGCTGTAGTTCTATTTGGAATTGTCAGTTTCAAAATAAAACTTCATTCACTGATAGACAATATATTTTGAAGGTATTAATTGAACTACTGCTACATGTTAGTTTTACGAGTCAAACTAGAGCTAAAAGACTATCAAGAATTAAATGTTCGAGTATGTAATTCTGAATCTCTGCACAAGGCCGTGGAATACAGTAAATTGGTGTGAGCTCATAGGTATCAACTGGACTGGTCTAATCTACATTCACTGACGAGCTGACCCTACCTTTAATATTTATCTCGTTTCATTAAGATACATTAATGACAGAGATTATCCAGTAAAGAAATAAAGAACATCAAGATGAGATAGATGGTGGTAGCTAATGGTGCACATTACCTTGTGGTACTGCATACAGATTGATTTTACCAAATACTAGCTTTAACATATAATAGAAGGCTACAACAATAATAATAAAGAAAATTGCTGCAAGATGAAGAATGTAATATCTACAAATTTGAGGCTATTACACATTTGAATCTGCTCTGCTGAAATATCCTCATCACCACAGTATTCAAGGGCACTTTCAACTTACTGTAATTTAAGAATTAAATACCTATACCTCTAAGTTTTTTCATTCAGACCTAAAAACAACAGTAATTTTACTGAATTTCCCCTCTTTTACTGCATTTTACAGCAATTGGCACTGTGTGCAAATCTCTGTCTGTTATTAACACAAGTGTGGGGGAAATGATATTGATTCCTTTGTTCACATTCTGATTCCTGAATCTTTATCTATGCTTTTTATTTACATGCTTAGTTCTGTCATCTCAGTCTTTTGGTTTTCTATTATTTCTCTTTATACCAACATGCCTTAGGCCTGCTTAGACTGTGGATTACAGTAGTGGAGTGTGAACCAGGAGATGCTGACACTGCAAAACTGCCTGGCAGAGGAGGAAATAATTCTGTTATGAATTAATATCCCAGACACAGACCTAAGAAACCACATGGAGCTGACAAGAGATAAATAAGATCATGCTGCTAGAATCACTTGCCTTGCTCTAGAGAATGCCAAAACGAGAAGGGCTGACATTCCCACTAACATTTCCAGGTTCCAAAAATAAATAGAAATAATTGACTTTAACTCCTTGTAGACAGGCATTCACTCTCATAAAAGCGCCAAATGTAGTTGAGCAATTTAACAGATGCCATTTTAAATGAATCCTAAGGCTACAGGGGAAAAAAACAGACATTGGTTCCATACATACTAGCACAAAGGTACAGTTCTAGTCAAATTCTACATCCTAACAGGGTATGGAATTTGATGTGTTTATCTCAGAACAGCTCAGGTTGTTGCTTATGTTTCTAGCAATTCCAAATAAATTCTAATGACAGAAAAGAATTTATGTACCTTTGCAATAATACATTTTTTATTTTCTAATAAACAACAGCCTGGGTTTCACCATCCAGTGAGAAACAGCAAAGCTACACCAAATGTCAGATGCAGTTGGGCATTTGGGAACATTTCACAGAATCAGAGAATCACAGAATGACTTGGGTTGGAAGGCACCTTAAAAATCATCTAGTTCCAACCCTCCTGCCATGGGCGGGGACACCTTTCACTAGACTGGGTTGGTCAAACCTCCATCCAACCTGACCTTGAACTCTTCCAATAATGGCATACCTACAACTTCTCTGGGCAACCTGTTCCAGTGTCTCACCACCCTTATCAAAAAACAATTCCTGCTTGTATCCAATTGCTTTCAGCTTAAAAGTGTTGACCTTTCTCCTGTCATGAAAGACCTTGGTAAAAAGTCTCTCTCCATCTTTCTTATGATCCACCATCAATACTCTGCTGATGGTGCTGTTCCAGTGGACCCAATTCAAACATGTAATAGGCAGAAATACTGAAAGTCTTCTATAGGGTCTCCCTGGAGCCTTCTCCAGGCTGAAAAATCCTGAGTCTCTCGGCCTGTCTTCATAGCAGAGGTGCTACAGCCCTCTGATCAACTTTGCACCTCTTCACTGGACCTGCTCTAACAGGTCCATGTCTGTCTTCTACCAGAGCCCCACAGCTGGACACAGTACTCCAGATGGGATGGCAGGAGAATTGAGTAAAGGAGCAGAATCAGCTCCCTTGACCTGCTGGCCACACATGTTTTGATGCAGCCTACAGTAAGACCGGCTTTCTGGGATGCATGTGCACATCGTTGGGTCTTGTTTTTTGGTAATGCAAGAATTTTTTTGGTAATGCAAGAAAGGAAACCCAGAGATCTTTCCCACATTTTTATTTACAAGAATTCCCAGCTTTAGAGCCACTGACAGCAAAAAACTTAAGAACTAAATACAGACAGGCTTCATACAAGCAGCAGTGTTAATGAACTGTTTGCATTGCTTGAAGCAGGTTAAGACTATTAAGCCTTTGCTGCTGCCAAGTATGGCAGATACATTTATTATCTCCCTAAGAACCTGTCATAGTGCCTCACAGTAAAGATGTTTTTACATTCTCTAGTTATTGGTTAGTAGGTAAAAAGTATTTGCCTGAGACCACCGATAGATTATGTACGTCACCTATATGGCAGCAGCTTAAAAGTCTGATTTTATAAATGGTCTATAGTTTTAAGATGACTAGTTCTCCTCCTCCTCAGTACTTAATGGCCTGAACTTGACCTCAACTTCCTGGTTGTGCCTACTTTTAACAAGCCGGTGAATGCCCTGCCAAGTCTTCCTACAGCTGCCTGAAAAAATTCCTAATTAGTCGATTAACTTTACATGCATGGTTAAGCTGGCAAGAAAAAAAAAATCCACTTTTTAATCACTTACTTATTTCAATAATCATTTTTCCCTGAAATAGGTACAAAACATTGATATAAAAAAACTTTTTGATGGAAGATGAATTCTGAAAACTCAATCCCAAACTTTAGTTTTGAAAAAATATCTTCTATGCTGTGTTGTGAACTGTCCCCCTACCAGAGAAGATACAGTGCATCATAAAAGTATAGTCTGCTTGCTGAGCATTGGTGACAGGGAAATATGAAGACAGGAGTTATCCAAACTATATCTCATATAATGCCATAAACCACCACAGTGACCTAGATTTATACAAGCAGTAACGGAAAACCGTTTAAAAGCCACCATTTTTAAACTACCTTCCTTTAAAAGTTAAAAAAGGTAAAGTAGTGTCCTGTTGAAAATTTTAATTTAGCAGAAAATACAGTTTCTGTAGAAAATTCTTAATTAAAAGTTTTATCCGACTGTAATACAAATTTATGAAGGCTAGATGCTTGCTTTATCTCCCCTGCTGGGTCTGTCTAGAGTATCAGTTTTTGGTCAAACAGCACACTTGAGGAGCCACAGCATTTTCCACCTCCGTTTAGCTACAGTTGTCTTGACAGCAGACGTCAAGAAAAATCTGCCGCAGGGAAATCAGACACATATGCAGAACAAATTTGGGGAAGGACTTCAGGAATGGCAATGTGCAAACATTTTTAATGACATACTGCAGGAGTGCTGAAAATCAGTAGTTCAAGGGTTTCAACCCGCTGTTGAAACCAGCAACTTTCGTAAATACAGGCATGCTACCCAAGTTGTCTGCCACGGTTTCTGATTTAGTGGCTGATAGAAGATATAGCTACATAATGGATGCACATCTCCTTGTAGCTTAAAGAAATTACATAACTGCTAAACTGTTTTTACTACAAAATTTATTTATTAAGAGGTCAGAATTACCTAAAGTTGCTGTAAGGCCTCATTACTAAGGTATCAGTAGGAAAACATAAGCAGAGCTAACCTTAGGGTTTTTCCCACTGCAGTAGTCAAAATGAAACCAAGTAAAAGCAGAAAATGAGATATTTTGAACATGGACATCCACAAGTCTACAAGGACATGCGAGGAAGTTCTATTACATGAAACCTGATTTGGAAATATTTATACTTTGCTATTTACATTTCTCCTCTCTTCACTCTTGGCCTTGCACAGTTATCCTCTCCTAGCTTTCAGTGTTTGAAGTGGCTTCTCAAAAAGCTTTCTATCTTCACTCTAGTTTTGCCGCTGCTGATGCCAAAACTCTATGTACATAAAGCATGAGTAAAATTCTCAGCAATGTGCACAGTTAGAAATAAATGTACCTTCCCTTCTCCCGTTCCCTCTCCTGAATACGTCCTCCTCTCCACACACAGATGCTGTTTCTTTTCTTTCTCAGGGGTCCACAGGTAGAAAGATATCCTCGCAATGGCAGTATTTTCAGTCAGACTGTCCCTTTCAAAGCCTTCATTACTGAGCCAGTAAATAGAATAAAGCCTTAAAGTCTTCCCGCAAAACTTCTGAAGAGAGGACATACCTTGCAAAATTAATACTTTGTTTTGAAACTCAGTCATTTGATGTGCTTGCACAGAGCAACACTGGTCTAAGCAGAACTCATCACCAACTTCACAGAAGATCATACTGTATTTTTGCTCCATCAGACCCTGAACTATGTCAGTTTATTTCAGTTTCAAAATGGTAACAGCAGTGCAGTGTTACCCCTGAATTTCACTGCCTTGTACTGTGTCCACGTCATTTGTTCATGAAGGTTTCTTGTTGCCTAAACTGGTTTCATCTGCAGGCATCAAGATCAAATTCTTTGAAATTAATATTCTGTGATGATATAAGCAGGTGGAGAAAAGCTTTTGGCATAGATATTGCCACTATGCAAACCACAACAAATAGGTTATACTTTGGTGGCAGACCTTTAATAACATCCTTTTGGTTGACAACATTTGATTGAAAAACATTTTTAAAGGATAAATAATAAAAAGAAGCAACAATCCCAAGTACGTGTGGCTTTTGTATATTAAGAGTTAAAAATGATGGTACAAGAGATGAAAAGCAAACAAAATATTCCTTGAAGCGCTTTTTCAGTAGGAGCGTTCCTCCCTGAGTCAAAAAAGCACTGTTGTCCAGCAGATTTAACAACTCCATTTTAGTCATGATGAGACCAGGGATATATAGGAGAGGTTATACAATAGAGGAAATATGCAAAAAAAAATCATTCACTCTGCTCTGCTCCACTTCACTACTATCTGGGTTTAATAACAATTCTTTTTTCAATGGCAGTAAGCAGAATTTTAGCTTTCTTTTGCAAGGTGTGTGGTGCCAGCTAAATTGCTGTACTAACACATAAGGAGCAGTAAGAAATTCTAAGGGAGTTACCAGCATATAGATGTAACAAAAGGAAGAAAAATGCAGACCGGGACAATTTAGGTAATTCATCTACCTAAAATCTATGAATTTCCCTTTATGGTGTTTTCTTTTTTTATTTTATTTTTATTTTTTATGTCTCAGAAAGAAAATTCCATTTTATATGCAGTTCTTCATACGATTCTTCCTTCACTATAAACTGAAATTTCACCTGGTGATGACCCTGCATGTAAAATGATGTCATTAATTCAAGATGGCCATTGTCCTCCCTGTCCTCATCCTGATTTTTTAAAAAAAAAAAATTAGTCCCCGCTTCTGTTTCCTGGATACCACTGAAGATAATGCCACTTTTGAGGCTTAAGTTGAGCATTTAAGAGAAAAGAAAGTAAACAGCAGCAGAAGACATACGCAGAATTATAAATTACAAAATTATAAAAGGAGAAACAATACGAATAGAGGGTGTTATTAAATCTGTCTCCTAACACAAAATCTAGGAAATAGCCAATATAATTATCAGGAACTTTAAATAAGTATTTTCCAGAGTGCATAATGCAAGCAAAAAATGCAGGTAATTTGAAAAAAGTGGAATTATAAATTCATGTAAGAAAACTCGTACTACTATAAGTAGTACAGGATAAAGTAGCATTAAGTACTACTATAAAGGTCCAGAATATAGGTCTGAAAGCTTCTAAGCACTGCACTGGTGAAAAATAAGAGGGTGCATGGCAAGAGGCATCACTGTATCCTTTATCAGATGTCTGACCGCTGACAGAAAAAGGATGTTTCTAAAAGTTAGACAAACAGTCTGGTATGCTACAGCCTTTCTTACATTCTTATTAGATGGTAGATATTTGCAGTTAACAAAACTAAACAAAAATAACTCCTATGGTGTGTGTAAACAGCTATAATACATATATATTGGCATGTTACCTTGACAAGGTTACTTACAATAGGTTTAAACTGCGGTGGAAAAAAATAGTATCACCACAGAAGTTTTTTATTGTTTCTGGGTCCCAGTGAAAACAAACATGCAGGAACAGTGTTTTATTTATATATATGCTGGCAACAACACTGACAAATAATTTATTCATGTCTTAATGTTCCTCCTGGTGGAACATAATTTCATGCAAGGACACTTTGGAAAATTCCACAGAGCAACTAACCACTGTCTGTTTGAAGTGCAGACAGTTTCAGAACATTTTTTTAACATTTTGTGGTACCGCTGTGCATATTTTAACAGTAGCAAATTACGCCAACAACTAAAGAAATATTTCTCCCCAAAAGAATAGCAGAACAATACAGTCCCCCTGAAATTGTAATGGTCTTTGGCATACAACACCAATATGAAATCATAACTTGGTGCATCTATTAAACAAAAGATACTTCAACAAAAAATAAACATTAATTAGACAGGAATCAAAATTCAGTTATCTCAGTTTAGCCCGTACTTCTCTGCCATATTGCATCCAGAGAGTCACTGGTTTTCAGATGTCTCATTTTAGTGACCCACAGAACTTCAGAGAAACTGCACAAAAGGAAATTTTTACAACCAGCCTAATGGCCTGGAGGCAATGTGCTGCCTTACTTGTCCTGAGACAGAACAAAACTGGAGTGTTCATTGTATGTGATAAGAAGCTGTTTCACGTCTCTCTCTCTACAGAACATCTGTTTGTCCATAACACAAACCATTTTCAAGGCTGCTGTGGAGAATGGTGCTGTTTTGGATCCTAGACATCAGCTGCCTCCCAGTGGTAAGGAATATAGGAAGTGACTGGAAAAAATTGAAACTGAAAGGGAATGCTGACCACTACTGAGGTTCCAGCCTTCTACTCAGCTCCCACCTTCTATGCTCCTGCAGAGGCACTGGTGCCCACTCCAGTACCAGACTAGAGCCAGGCTGAACCCCCTCACACTTCCCAAATTGCACGTAGTGAGGATGCTCGGCCCTCAGCACCTCTTTTTTTTTTCTTTACAGATCCGATCCTGTTTTGCTAAGTAACTTGCTAACACTTACATAAACTGCACAGGTCCCTGTTGACTAGCTGGAAGCAAGATGAGTCTGTGTTTATTCCTTTTCTTTTGAGAAAGCTAGCAGTTAGTCCTAGGCAGTCCAGGCACAGAGCCTGCTCTTGTCACCGTGACTTTATCGAACTGTGAAAGAGTTTATATTCCATGACTTTTCCTTTTCCAAGCAAGGACAAATTTTGACCTGACAAGATAAACTGGGCAAAAGTATTTTGGAATAGATATAGATTCTCAACAGAAAAAGGTTTTGATACTCAAGGTCAAAAAATATATAGTACATCAGGAGGTAAGTTTTCACAGTGGGTGTCACAAAAAGGGCCAGTTCTTCAGAATGGTAGATCCCACCTATGCAATGTTGAGCCCATGATGTATAAGACCAGCAGGACCAGCCTAAGACCCGGTCTTCTGGAAGATGGAAACAGATGTGGGGAAGCAGAAAGAAAGCCTCCATCAAATAAGTAACAGTAAGGAACAAGACTAATCACAGTACTTCTTGACTGTGCCAGTTAAAGTGGTCCTGCGAAGATAACACAGGCCAGAGTACAAGTTAATTAGCCTATCCATATGAAACACCTATAGATAGTAATAGATATTTCTTTTTTGCTACACTATTGACAAGGAGAAGAGACTCTAACTGGTGGCCCTGAGGTGTCCTCAGAAGAGAAGTCAGACCATAGAAAAAGAGTCCATCATGTCTATACTTAAGAATTCAGCTAGATTTAATGTGCCAGGTGAGTCATATGAAGTCCTTTAACTATCTGAGTACATAAGAAACATTTTAAATCCCTTCTTCTTTTGAGATGATGAGCAAATAGATCTGTCTAAAGAATTTGTACCTTGTGTGGTCTGCATGCAGCTCTGTAACCTGGATACTCCATTCAAATTTCATGCCTAACAGTTAGGAGGTGGTGGCAGAGGGCTCTGTTTCTCAGGCTCTACTCCTTCCCTTCTTTGAATCTCTTTTTCCATTTTTCAGGTGGGAAAGCTCACCTCTAGCCAGAAATGAAAAAAAGGTTTCCTGAATTAACCAAGATATCAAGTAACCTTCAGTAGCGTGCCTGTCCCTGCTCCTTCCCTGAACCTTCCCCCAAGCACTTGTCTCCTGAAAGGCAGGGCAGTGGCCAAACCAAACCAAATGCTCAGCAGTCTGAAGGAAATTTTCAATACAAATGGCAACTCATACACAAATAAATTCAGACTCCAAGGAGGAGTTTACAAAGCAAAACCAGATTTTAAAACCAGTACAGGCACATATTTTTGTACCAAATTTCTTACTACTGAAGAAAATCTGTGGCCTGAGACTTGAACTACACTTGTTGGTCTCTCACAGATATCCTCACTGCCCAGCTATCTATGCTCATTGTTCCCGTGCAACTATCATTTCTAGCTAATGAATTAATTGCTTCCAATTAATTGACAGCAGTTTCATACTGTATTACCAAAGGATTACAAATTAAATATTAATTATGCTTCATTGTGCAGGAGAAATCAAATTAAACATAATCACACTCCATTATGAAGTAAGTACACTAGACATTTTCCAGAACAGATGCACACTGTCCAAATTATAGTCAATTCTGATATATTGTAAACAAGCTAAGACTCATTTATTAAACTGAAAGTATCACACCTCCCACACTGAAATGCATGAGACAAATGTTTAATGCTTCAAATTTTCACAGATGGTAGCAAGGAGAAAACACTCTTATAAGACAAGTATTTCATGCCTGCAGTCTTTAGCAGTCACTGGTATTCCACCGAAAGGAAAACAAAATTCCCAATATAGCTTTTCCTGTACCACAGTATCACTCAAATCGCTTAATTGCCACTGTGAGTTTGGCCTGACATCATGCAGAACTTCATTCACAACCACGAGCTGCCAGGTACCTAACTCCAAATTGCTAAAATACATGTCTGAAAACAAGTTTAATGGTTGCTCAGGGCAGAAAATATTCTTTTCAATAAGGGCATCTGAGTTTGAAAAGACAGACTGAGAGAAGAAAGCCTAGAGAAGCGGAGCACATCACTGAGGGAAAGGGTATCTTCACCAGTGTGGCGCCTCGGAAAGGACAGCTCTGTTTTCCTCCTCATGTTCTGTGAAACTTCACCCGCTCTGGGAGAGCAAGTGCAGTATTTTTGGAGGTAGTGGGAGGAAGAAGGATAAAGGAGAGACAGATATCTCCAGAGCAACATTTTTTTTTTCTTTCTCTCAGAAGATTGACTTCAAAACATCTGATTGTCAGCCTACCCAGTGAACGGAAAATTTATTACTGAAGCTGAGCCAGATCCTTAGCTGATAAAAATTTATTTAGCCCCACTGATTTCAGTAACAGGAAAGGTGAGCTCTTGAGGAGCCAAGACAGTACCTTTCTCAGCAATATGGCCGATGGATTTGATTCCTTTCAAAAAGGTACTTTATGTATAAACAGCTGGGTAAAATTTTTAACAAAAAAACCCCCAAAACAACCAACAAAAACAAAACAAAACATATCCATATCTTGAAAAGGTCTCCAATGACTTTTTAGTCATCACTATTTCACTCTACTTGTTATCACTAACAACCTGAAAAGAACCATTTTAGCATATGATAGACTTCAAGTAGGTAAGTATTCTCAAAATACTCATGCAGGCAGGTAATCTCAAAAATTCTGATTCAAGAGCCCCACCAACTAGAGGCCATCTATCAGACACATACATCATGTGCGGCAGCAACAGAATATAACCCTTTAAACGGATCATATCCAAATGCAAAACCAAATCAATTTTTCACAAGTCATATCTAAAAGTATACGCAGTGAATTATTTTGCATTATAAGATACAGCTGTGTACATTTTGTTCTGGGGTCCTACAAGATCAGCTGCCATTGACCCAAAAACACTACAAGTTTATTGTTAAAGAAATCACAGATGACACAGAGCTATACTGAAAATCAGAGGCACAATTATGTCAACTGTATCATTTATTACATTGTGTTCGTGCAAATAACATTTTAATATTCAATAAAATAATCCTAGTCTGTAAAACAAGAAGGATATAATCTGGGAAAACACACTATGAGCATCATCACTGCTAACAAAACACAAGGTCCCAATGCAGTATTATAGCTAATGGATGACAATATCCCTGGGAATATAAGCAGAGGAATACCTATCAAGACTTCAATGATGTTATTCCTTGTCAGTATGGAGGTATTTTTGGACAGCATGTGTATTTTCAGAGTGCTGTTTTGGGTTCTGATGCTCTGAAGGAAAACACCGGCAAAAAAAAAAAATACTTATACTGGAACCACTAGATAATCAGAGGGCTGTAAATCCCGCCTTACAATGACAGACTTAAGAATTTGTGTCTATCTGATCAAAGTAAAGATTAAGAGGGGACTTGATTACACTATACAAGTACTTATATGGGAGATTATTGATAGTAGAGAGCTCTTTAATCCAGCCAAAAAGCAAGTAACATCATTAGATGATGGAAAGTTTAAGTTAAACACCAAAAATAGAATAAAGGTAGCAAAGTTTTACTGTTAAAATCATTAACCTTGGAAATGTCCTGGCTCTAAAAGTCTATTAATTATACACAACATAAACTGGTAGAATTTATGATGGCAAAGAGAGATGCCTCCCATGCACCTCAGTTCTTAAACCTGTGATTTTTTAAGAATAGTATCAGTCAAAAAGCTTTCTGACATTCTGGTATAAATGAACAAAAATCAAGAACCAACTTCATTTTATCCGCACTTCTGTAATATTTTACTAATCCTCCGCATTTATATTATACAAATGTAGACAAAATTTAATTTATTGCCCTGCATCCTATCCTGCACAGGTAATCCTTGAGACTCAGGCATGTGTTTCAGAAAACACGGGTACACATTACTAGCAACGCTGAAATACTGCCTTTCAAGACCTCAAATTTTCTACGTGTTCTCCGGTAGAAGCAGAACTGTTGATAATCTTTCTGTGAAGTAATATCATTTAGTTATGTAACAGGAGGGGCCACTAACTGGAGGTCATAATACTGTCACCAGTCTTCATGGAAGATTTACATCAACATGCATATAGGCATGTCAAAAATTAGTACACGCACACATCACAATCAGATTATTGAAGACAATTTTTCAGGCTATACTGCTGCAACTTTAAAAGTATTCATCTTCAGTTCTCACATGGGACCTGCAGTCTATTACAAGATGCTGCTTTATACACATTGCAGACACTTCACTGTCATTTAGCAGTCTGACAACAAAACCAAAATTATACTAGTGACATGCAACAAAAATGTGTTACCTACAGGATCTGGAAAAACGAAACCATAATAAGTGTACTTGTGGTGATAAACAGTATAAAAATTGCAAATACAAGGACGGATTCTGAACTAATTTAAGGGTTTGAATGTTTAATGTGTTCCATGACACATGTGCATGTGTACGTGTGGGTGGCAGTGAAACTGAGAGGAGCTGATTTACACTGTCAAGCTTTCCAATGTTTCCTTCTTTAGATATTTATAACAAGATGTCACTCTTTAGGGTCAGGGTACTGATGGCTTATTTAACTAATAATTTATGACTGCAGAGAAAACATTTGATTGAAAATATTCAGTCCAGTGTCTGTTAGGTGCTGTATGAGTGAATGAATGAAATGAAGACAGACTGAATGAAATCAGCACCTGGTCTTTAGTATAGATTTGTTAATAGGAGGATTTGGACTGAACTGGAATACACAGTGTACCCCAAAAAATGTACAATGTTATCTCTGCTGTACCACAAAAAAACCTTCAAAACACCTTTCTGTTTTCAATTTCTTATGTACATGTTTTGCATGTTTCTTTCACTAGCAGTGATTTTTAAAGGAAAGAATAAGATTTTATACTAAAAGAGTAGTAAACAGTCTGAAAGAAGCCAATTCATAAGTTTGCTGACAAAACTGAATTATCTTTATGAAGCATTCACCAACCTTTGATCTCTCTCTCACATAACACTTTAGCAATTCATAATCTCACTTACTCTTTAGCAGCTTTGTTACATTTTGCATATGATTCTTCCTATGCGTTTAGCGGCATTGCGAGAATGACAAAATATTCATTCCATCTCTGATGGATATTTAGTTTTGATACACTGGCCCTGTACTTGCTGCAACTCTTAAATAATATATACTGAATCAAAAACTACTATTCCAAATAGAATAGCTCAGAAACAGAATCCCAAATTGAATTAGACACACAACCAGAATCTCAGATGGGTAAATAAACACAGGCTAGCATTTCCAACCAATCTTCCCACTTGTAAGTCTATATACACGTTTTTCCCCATTTTCTTGCTAAATTTCCTTTTCGTGCCAAAGCACTTCCAGATTTTCAGGGTCATCACTCCTTATGGTATCTAAAAAGAATTTCCATCATTCGTGAGATTTTTTTTCATGAGATTTTTCATGAGATCTTTTATGATAGTATCTGGAAGACAATTTTTATCATTCATGAGTTTACTTAGAAGAAACCTCAAAAGGCATGAATTTTGTGTTCAGAGAATGGTAGAAAGGGCACGTTGCAGATGCGATCTGTAACATTCTTCAGTGTGTTTTTTACACAGCTTAATGCGAATGTGACTTTTTTTAAAACATCTCTTTCATTATGATCAAACATCTGAGAGACACACACAACCAGAACCGTAGGATATAACAATAATGGCTCTACGTTGCCAAACACCCAATATTTCACCTCTGTGAGATGACCAAGGAAAGTATTAGAATAGAGAAACCCTATAGGTGATACCTCCCCATCACAGACTCCCAGATGGGAGGACTTTTAAGGACTTTCTCTGATAAAGGTGATAACATTGTGTGTAAAACTCTAGCATACTCTTGTTCCATGAGTTTGTTAATTGCTTTTGCATCTACACAGACACCTGCAGTTTTCTGTGGCAATGAGTTTCACAGCATGTTTCTGAAATAATTTGATATAGTCTAAATTTTATAGCAGGATAAACAGTTTTCTTAGGTAGTTCTCTCTGTGCCATCCATGAATTTATAGAACTTTTCATAGACTTTAGACTTCACAGCTTGTAATATAGAAGGCGTTCCTTTGACCACCCTTGCTGCACTTCTTTATGCATTCTTGAGCTCTTTGTACTATTTTCTGAAGGGGGAGCAGAACCATGTATATTATTCAAGATGCAGGAGCATTAGTGGTATGAGCAGTTGCCCAGTAATTCCTGTTTTGTTCTAAATGCAATTCCTTGTTCTCTGATCTTTTTCTAGTAATTCTTTACATTCTCTTCCTTGAACTCTGCTCACCTTTGCACAGACAGTTTTTATACAACTACCTATATCAGCTCCAAGCCCTGTGTCCTGAGAGGGAATAGCTTGTCACCTGTCATTTTGTCATCTACTAATTCAGTATTGTGAAATCCCTCGGCATCTCTGCAGCAAGCTTTCATTTTTGCTACACTGAATAACTTGGGACCATCAAAACCTTTGCCATTCTGTTCCTTTCCAGTACACTTCTGCAGACACCAAGCAATGCAAACATCAACACAGATTAAGAGACTCCAAACAATATCTTTTCATTTTAGAACTATCTGGAACCTGCCAGAATACTGGATTTTTAATTAGTTTAGTAGTTTAGACCACTTTTAGTTATTATAATGCAGCAATCAGAAAAAAAAGTATTGTATATGTATACATATGGTAAACTAGGGGGGAAAAATTAGCAAAACAAAGAAACAGCTCCTACTGAACACCAAATGCCTGCAGTAAGGAACAAGATAATCTCCCATAACTGTAAACAGCTTTGAAAGGCCTTAGTAAACACTGTGAGAAACTCATGGATGAAGGAAACAAAATTCTATGTGAAAAAACCCTATCAAACAGGAATACATTAAATTCAGAAGTTACTACCACCTCTAAATTTCTTTACTGGCATGGGGAGTGACAGTATAGGGGATTCAAACATCCTTCCTGAGCTTTGTGCCTCTCCTACACTAATCTTATTGCTATCTCCTTCCCACACTCTTGCAACACAGTCAGCTGCCGGGCACTGAGGGCATTTGACTTGAACTAATTTCAGTATTTGTTTATTATATATTAAACCAAGTTACAAGAAGCCAGCTACTGTGCTCTGCCTTCAAGGCATCCACCTATGCAGCCTACAAGTTTCATTATTCCCCTATCTTCCAACTCCTTCCTGTAGCTCCAGGAGTAGCTCATGCCATGCAATGTACACGGCAGTACACAGAGGACACTCATTCTCCTTCAAAACACAGGCCCTTTTGTTACAGACATCAGTAGAGGTTTAAAGTAGAAGTCCTTCTGGTCATAAAAAAACACAAAAGAAAGGAATGAAGCTGAGCAGTGCGAGGTGTATCCCAGCATTCATCAATTGTTAGATGAGCACTGTTCGGATGGAAGCAACCGAAACTCTGAGGGTGCCAGGTGCCCCAAACACCTTTCCTTTCAGTACATCTTTCAGTCTAAGTCTGTGTTATCAACAGAGGACAGGTGTCTCTGGTGGAGGATATTTGAGCTCTGCCAAACTCCTTAATGTTCACAACAAGGTGATATCTAATAGCCCCCAATATACAAGCAGTCGGATTGGATAGAGGGTAAATAACATCTTCCCAGACAAAGCTCAGTGGACTGAGAAGCAGGCGCATTCCTAGGAGTGGGTTAAGTGAGGGCTTTCACCCGAATCAAAGGCTGCAGTAGACTGAGAACTCTGTGACTGGGCACTGATACCCACATAAATGCCACCTACACACAAGACAGGAAACTGGATATAAACTATTCTCTTCTAACATTTTATTATTAAAAATACTGCCTGACAATCAATCTCTGTGTGTCTTCATTTACCTGAGAAAGACTTTTATCAGCATAAAGCAGACTTGGATCCATCCTGCCTTTCGAGCCATCTATTCGGCTATGATGCACAAACAAGGAAAGAACAGGTGCAAGAGAAAGTATCTCTTTACGTTTGGTCTTTTAATACCTAGATGAAAAGAACATTGTCAATAATGACAGAGAATTATTACAGAGATGAAAACTGCTTGCTGGGTTAAAAGATTATCAAATAACCAGAATAAAAGCAGTTTTCAGGTTCTGTTACATGTACATGAAATCACGGTTTAAATAGTCACAAAAAATTGCTGCAGAGCAGTAATTCTGCTTCACATTAATTTTCCTAAATAATAAAGGAGAACCAATTCTTCGTGGACTTCTGGAATTATACAAAATTTCACTTATGAAATAGGTGTTTTGCAGAATGGACTGCTAGGAGGACTTTTATTTAAAACATTCACTGTACTGAATCTCTGAGTTACTCTTGTTTTGATCTTTATACCACAAGACAGGTGGGAGCCAAACAAGTTTCCTGTTGGACAGAGGAAGGTACAAGAGAGAAAATTAATCCATTGTGTGTTAAATTGCCTCAAACATAGCTCAGAATTGACAAAGCATTAATATAGAGAGTTTACTTTTACCTTAAGACACTGGATTTTAATGAGAGGAATCAATTATCCTCTCATCAATTATCAGGGTAGTTTCCCTGTAATCTAAGGATTTGAGAAGGTCAATCTGATTCTTTCCTACCTACCTCAATAAATGTTCATTTCATTTCGGTGGTTTATCATAAAATTTTCTCATTGAAAGTAAAGAAAAACCAAACTGATAAAAATCAGCCAGCTTCAATTAAAACTACTGAAGGTTAAGATGGTATAAAATCTTACAAACCATGAATTTAATACACTTAGTGCAACCATTTGTTTAAGTCAGCACAGTGGGTTCCAATTAACATTTTTAAAGGATACTTTCTGCAATAGTCAGAGAAGTAAAACAGCTATTGGTAGGGTGACAGAAATTCAATATCTATATTTAATGTTTACAAGCCTACTTGAAATTCAGATGTTCTACAGGATATACTTAGTGCTGCTATAAAGGTGCAGACACACATTTTTCAATGACACTGGAAAAAACAAGTCCAAAAATCAGGAATAAGCTCAACCATAAGCAGCCCGAAAAGGAAAAAACTTACTCTCTAAGGACAGAAATCATTTTATTTTTGCCTTGAGCAAGCATTCAAGTCACCACTAAACCCAAGACTGATAAATGGCTCAGCTGTTACCTATACTGTCATCTCCCTGAATAAAACAGAGACAAAAGAGAGGAGTTGAGTCACGGTGCAGCTGCAACACCCAGCATGAAACTAATCCCAGCTGAACTGCACAATTGATAACAGTTACCAGCATACACCCAATTAGGTGGGATTAATAAATGATTCCATCAAATAGATGGTGCAATTAAATAACAGCAGTTAACTGGTATGTGATTTATGTGGATAAAAACATTCAGACATGTCAGATGTAAACTTTGCATTAATGAACCTTATCCATAGCCATTTTGCATTCTGATGAAGTATTAAGCCAAGAACTCCGGAATTGTGAAAAATAATGTTATACATCCTTTGATTGTCAATATTTTGATCCAGAAAACAAAAGCTAGTACTTTGAGTCACTAATTTTAAATTTCATCACAGCCCTATGTATCTCAACATACTTTTCTGTATACATTTAAAAACTTATTTTGTAATTATGTATTTTCACCATTAGCTGTGCATGTATCACTTATGCAGCAGAGATTATCTTGTGATTTAGAGTGGATTATCTGACACCTGAATGATTAATTCATAGCAGTTTAGCTATGGACAAATTTGGCGTACTTTACTCACATGAGAACCAATTCACAGTAGGTTGTTCCACTGGTTTAAATGAGGTCACAGGAGAGCTAAGGCATTCCTCGAGAAAATCAATACAACAAAATCTGACTTTAAATCCAGTCTTGTGTGTTCAGAAGTTGCCATTCTCAGTAAGTCAAAGTCTGGAATCTTTCTTTGTTAAAATTTCCAAAAGATAAATCTCACTGCTGAAATATTGCTAGTTCTGCGTGAAGAAACTGAGCAGGTTACAGAAAACTATTACTGTTTTACTTAGTTTCCCAACATTCAGAGTAAAGACCAAAGAAACTTAAAAACCAATATTTTATGTACTGCACTGAATCCCTCCTCAGGGAAGCAACTTTGGACGTATATAGCAATATCTCATCTGTCACTTATCCACATACAAAAAGATTTTAGTATAACATACGGATACCAACTTCCTCAAAAATTATTTATCAATTAGACAAATGTGAGTAATGGATAGAAGATTTCAGCATCTGAAAATGTGCAGATGGCACCCTAAATAACCATATAGTTTACAGTCAATATATTCTTTTGTGGGACTTCAATAACACTCAGTCCTGTATATTTTTGTCTCTTCATTCAAAAGCTCATGAAAGACAGAAACAGCATTTTTAGAGTAACTTTGATGCATTCTACATATGACAAAAGACATGAGGGGTAAGTTTAAAGCTATTGTTAATTCCGAATTACAATTTATGCCTGGCAAATAAATCGGGTTTTGTTAAATAGCAGATTAGAAATGTTTAGCCACAGTGCCCTCTAGCTGTCTTAATTCTTATTTTAGAATTTCAGTGTAGTTTTCATGGAAGCAAAAAAACTCTGCATGAAACACCAGCTAGAGATGCCAACTGTGATCCATCTACCCGGTTTTCCTTATCATGATGACCCACCCACTCCACTCCCAAAAAAGCCTTTCTCTAGCATCCAGTGAACAAAAGATATTTTTTCCATTGAATTTCCCAGCCTGAAAAGTACAGATCAGGAAATCAGTCCGAAGAAAATAGAAACTGATTCAAAATTTTCTTTGGGACCAAAACAACCTCAACAGAAAGAGTGGGTTCCTACTTTTTACTGCTTTTTACTTCTTTGTGCAATCCATACTGTTTGTTTTGAATTTGAAGCACCAGTGAAGAGCAGCACATTTGGGCATACCTGGAAAGGTAGGCTGTTAGATAAAAGAATGAAGGCCAGGCTCCTTTCTCAGATGACACAGTCAGTTGCAAAGATATAACAGGGAGTTTATAACGTATTTTTCTAATCCAGCTGGTTTAAGGAACTGGGCCACTTTTCAAAGGCTGTGTCTTTCAGAAACTCTGATGGACACTTGATTTTCTCTTCCTTCTTCCTTCTCTTGAGAATAGACTTTGCCCACTTCAGACCTCTTAAATCATGGCCTTCAACTAAAACCTGATATACTCAGTGTCTTAAATACTCCTTCACAACTTCATTCTCTGTAACAAGATGCGTTCAGCTTCTCTCTCAACCTTTAATGGACAAGATGACTTACATACAGGAATTTTTTAACCACAGTCACTTTTGCTTCAAAAAAACACCAGGAAATTGCAGACCTTCACAAAATAAGGATCTACTTAAACTATTTTGCAATGAATCATCTTCAGCAGTGTGCCTCCAGTCCCTCTGTAATCCTGAAGTCTGACCAGCGCTTTGGACAAAGCAAAGTTCCTTCTTTGGCTTTCTTTTTCCAGGAAAGGTGAGAAGGAGGGGTGAAATTGGAAAACTTAGGTTAAGAATCACAGAGGTCCTAAAAACATTTCAAATTCTCTTACCAGCCTACTGTAATTTTTAATGTATAAATCCTGAGAATATCTTTGTGGTAAACAATATTTCTTTACAGCCATTTTCACTCTGTTCTCATTTTAAATGAAAAGCAGCTGGAACTAGTAATACCAGAGGAGAACATTCAATTCTTTGCAATGTTCAGAGCTACAGAATTCAAGACATCTCTCTGACACTGGGTGCACTCTGCTTATTTAATGCTTATGTTGCATTTATGGAGCAGCAACATAAGGCAAAGCAAAACTAGGAGAACCTTGATGTTAACATCCACTGTGTGGAAATATCCTGGGGTAAGCCCTGTCTCCTGGACACAGGATGCTTTCAGCAGTAGATTAAAAACAGGGTTTTCCTCAACCCAGCCAATATGAGAACTGAGCATTTACTCTACAGCTCCTTGAGAAGGTAGACAGCTCTTACTTGAAAAAGTCCAAAACTGAAATATCTAAAAAGATCAATGTTTCTGAGTCACAAGAAATGATCACAGGTGGATGGCTTGTGGCGGTGTCATGCTCCAGCTTACAGAATTTTGGTTTCACCTTACCAGCAGGGGTTTTTTCCTGCATTTTTCCTATCCTAACTTCCATTCCTTCCATCCTTTTTGTATGTATATATGGAAATCGTTTCAGCATGGAATGCTTCTAGTGGGTAAATGCTGTGAGAAAACCATTTTTAATTATCAACTATATAACTCTGAAAAAGACTAAAAGATATCTTTGTGACCCCAAGTGCTACATGTTGCTACATACGACCAGAGGTTAAGAAGAATCTTTTCAGCCCTGTTATATTTCAGTCTTTTGTGACATGTTTCTCAAGTCTCTAATCTGGCGGGTTTTTTTTGTTTAGTCCCAAGCCATTCTTTCAAGCCTCAGCACTAAGACCAGGAAGCACAGCACACACAGGTCACTCACAGCTGGTGTCACAGAGTCACAGCTGCAGGTTTCTGCCTCTGCTGTCACACTGCTTGAGGGTGGACATGCCGCCTAGGGAGGCCAAGGGAGCGCACACAGGATCAGCCTCCACTCCTCTAGGACAAGAACAAAAGCCCTCTGCAAATTCTCCCGCTGCACGTCATACAAGCAAGGTGTCATTCTCCCGCTACTGCAGAGTACTAAAGGAATATCCCCTTTCTTAGCCTCAGAAGCATTTCAAGGTTAGAAAAGGTTTCTTTTGATTCTATTATCATTTATTCATCTCTGTCGGACTAATTGTACATGTCAAATGCTGCTGTTACCTAGCACCGATTCATGTTCTCTGTCACCATTTCGTGTTAGATAGACTGCAGGTATTACAATGGGTCACCTGAAAGAAGCGGAACCTATTGTGCATCTTGACTCTACTTTTCAGAGCATGTGTCACAGAAAGTCATTTTATCACAATTCATTTAACAGGTTGATTCCATTCAGATAGGTTCTAACTGTGTCGTTTTCAGTGTTTCATTATAACTTTTACAACCAACAGTGCTCTCCATCACAGTCATGCTGATTCTCTTAACAGTAAAAATGTCTCTAAAAATAAATTCCTAACCTACGCTTTCCCAGGTGAGCATCGGTAAGTGCCAAAACATTTCTAACCTATACTTAGAGATTTTCTGTAAGAAATCTTTGCATGGAGAATTTTGGATTGGAAAATGTTTATGTCCTAAGTTACATCAACCTTTTTGCATGCCTATATGAATACCACTTCAGCATGCAAATTCAGAATTCTTGCACTCAGCTATTTTTAAGTTCTTTCATTCCTAAAATGGTGAATTGCATAAAAAGTTTTACGTACTTAAAAAAGGAGAAAAATTCTTTAAATAACTACACCCAGTAATNATACTTAAAAATGGAGAAAAAAACCTTCTATAGTTACTTTAAATAACTACACCCAGTAATGCATTTAAGGAAAGCTATACGCCTATAGAATTAAAAGAGTATCTTTTCATTTTTTTCAGAAACAGCAATATATCACGGTTCCTCTGAATTTACATATATATATATATATACACAGGTACCAATTCACAAACAAACTCTTACATACTAAAACATACTGTCCATTCCTTCTTTCACAGAATATTCCTGCAGAATGGACAAGAATGGATGTAACTGCATTTTGTCTGAATAATACTGAAACTTTCATGCTAATTTTAAAGCTTTAACACTAAATTTAATTGAAGAATGGTAACATGCAGAAAGCTTTTGGCACATTAATTATAAAAAGGCTCTTTTCTTTAATTTAGCAAATTTTTTCTGCCATCTGGTACCACTAAAAGTAGTTATTTGTACATTATTCAAAATGATTTTTGAATTGTTGAAGAATTTTAGACTGCTTGTTAACTTTTGTACAGCAAGCATTCAATGTTTTATTGAAAATATCTGCTTCAATTTGCTGTAACTGGTGCTTTGGCTACTTATTTGAATGTGAAGTTCTTTTGGGTGCTGAAACGACATAATAAGCAGCTCTGGCACAAAAGAAAATAAAAATAAAAGAATGCGAGTAAGACCTGCCTTCAAACTTTGTACACTGTTACTGCACAGCAAATAAAAACATTCACTTCAAAATGTATAGACAAGCGTAGTAGGGAAATCACTTAAAATGTGTAATGCTGTGAAAAACACTGAAGACATTCTAAGACACTATTTCTTGTTAACATGCGAAAGAAAGTAGAAGGGTGCAGCTATTACCAAGCAAAAAAACCTGGATCTAGTGGGTATTCTGACTAAAGAACTCGAGATTCGGCACAAAGACTCACAGAGAGAAAAAAACCAGCAATCTGAGTAATCAACTGGAAAAAAATAAATAAAGCAAGAAAGCCTTTAAGATCCTGAGTACTTTCGTAGACTAAATTTTCTTTATCAAATCTTGAAATTCTCTCCTCCCCGCACAAATTTACTGTCTTTTTTCCTGTTGGGGGCCTAGTATGAAGGTTTCTCCATACTATGAGTATTGCTAAGAGAACACTACAGATTCAAGTCCAATTCTATAGTGAAAATACTGCTAGTTTCATTTTAGACTAACTTAGGTAAATATCAGATAAAATCATGCGCATAGCAGGAATGAGATGCAGTATTGCTCTACCGTCTTAATTTGTGCCCTTTATTATCTGGTAAATATGTCCATGTCATTCATGGAGTTTAAAACACTTGTATATTTTTCATCTTTTTTCTCTCACTGGAATATACCCACGGGTTTTCTAAAAACTCAAAAACTGTTCATAGCTTCCATTTCACAGCCAAAATGTTAGAACTCGCAAGCCTGGGTGAAAAAAAAAAAACAAACCCGTAAGACTTTCATAAAAAAATACATAATTTCTAGATTGGAAAAAGATAGTTTTTGATTTGCATCAAACATTTACAACTTCACATGTACAAGCACATTTCTTAGTCTGCTGATTTGTAGAGGTACGAACATATTAATGAAGAGGTGTCACCTACAAGTGACATCTAGTTTAAAAAAAACTGCATTACCCATGCAGTTTAGTCACTAAAGCACTGTTTTACTTACATCATATTTAGAGATCATCTCTTAGAAGACCTAGAACACAAGCAATTGCTGAAAAATGCAGGTAAATATTTTTTAAATTGACTGCTCATTTTTGTTACATTTGTGTTTTTAGGGTGACTGATGGTTACACCATCAGATAAGGCAATGGAGAGACATGCATTATCACTTGCTAAATTCAGACATTTCTATAAAAATGTCTGCAGTGATTTTTCAAGATGACAATAAAATGTGTCATACAAATGCATGTACTTTTGGTAGGGACTGCAATGTTAAATGCTTTAAATAAACTCAAGTCATATTTTCTCAGAAAGCAAACCTGTTTTCTTCCATTATTCCTTGTGCTACTAAATGATGAAGAAGACAGATACTTCAAATTGCCCTCTCTAGCAAGAGCAGGTTAACCATTATCATTAGGGCCATAATCTGGCAAGAATTACCTCAAATGCTCAGTGTAATTCACACAAGCAGTCACCTTCAAACACGAGGCAGCTGATGCACCCAGGACCATCAGAAGGGCACTACAAGAGACATCCTCCTGTGTTACCCTGTGGGAGCTGAAAGCACGACGTGGGCCAAATGTGTCTGAATCGCATCAGCTGCTGCCACTGCTGCCAGGGGAGACCAAATGCCTGCAAAATTTCTCCCTGCACTTTCCAATTCTTTCTCTTCCCTGCCACAGCTTTCATGTTCAGCAGCCTCCATCACAACTGCAGCCTCCCCTCCAGCAGCCTAACAGAGCTGGGAAACAGGCTGCCTCCCCATCTGCTGCTGCCATCTACCTTGCTGCTGGCAGCCTTGCTGGAGACAGGTGGGCTCTCTTCCCCCCAGTTCTGTCCTGACGACCAAAAAGAGAATACAGCAGCAGTACCTAGAGCAAGCAAATGTCTCACTAGGGTGGCAGCTGGGCTACAGATTTTTCTATTCCAGGTACTTGGTATCTTCAGGGTTTTCAGCCAAAGCGAAGAAGGATGCAAAGTGCCAAGAAGCTTTTTCTTCTTAAAAACCTGATTTTTATGGAAGTTTTCACTATTAAATTTCTATTTTTAAAACAATGTTTATCTCAATGACCTCCTGTAAGCTAAAAGCAAACAAGACAGTAATGGACCAGCTCCTCAGCTAATGGAAATTGGCAGTAGTTCTTCTCAGAAGATAAACCTCTATTTTAGCAAAGGAAAAACCTCTTAGAAGTGCAGATTACAGCTTTACAGATTTTCTAGTTCAAGGTGAGATGACCTAAAGACATGATATCCTATACAAGAAGACACTATACTTTACTCAGAGAGGAGTATATCCTTTCCAAAAGGACTATATCCTAACAGGCCTCAGGAGGTGTCTTTGGACTCCAGCCTTCTACATAGAGATATTACCCACAGACACGTGTCCTCACCTCACAAGCTGCAAACGCAAGGCAACCCACTAACTTGTTCTCCAGATTGTTTTTCTCTTTGGAACTCAGTAATCTCGGTTAGCGAAAAGAGTATTTCAGTCTTCAGCGTACTCAATTCGTGTGTGTCATGGGCAAAGAAAACTGGAAACAAATGCAGCAGCAATGCTATAGTTCCTGAAATGGCAAGAGAGCTCACGGAGCAGAGCATTTTCACATAATCCTGCTGGACAATGCCACAGCAACAGTGTCATGGTGTGGTTAAGGGAAAACACTCTCAATGTCTGCTTGTCAATTCCATACAGAGAGGTATGGAATAAGAAAAATAAAGTTGTAGCCGTTACCTGTGCCTTAAGAAAAAGAAAAAAGTATGTCAGTGATTGCCCACACAAAAAGCAGAGAAAATCTGCCTTGTTATTCTATCTGTGATGTGGACAGAAGCACTTTAAAAATGGCCAACTTAATAATAACATCAGAAAATGAACAAGTTTCTTCATGGCGTCTTACATATCCAATTCCATATTAATACAAATACGAATTGACATTTTGAATATTTTAAATCATGTATTTTTTTCACTTTAAAGAAGCAAAATGTTAAAAAAAAATAGAAAAAAGAAGAAAAAGCAAATACAAAACACGTAATAGCACCATAAATTAACTTTTGCATAAGGTTTAACAACATTGTGCTGTGATCAATTTACCTAGTCATTTATCCCTAGCACTGGAAAGGATATCTATTTGAAAGGAAGAAAGGGGAATCTGTCTATAAAGCCCTAAGACATTCCCACAGTCCCATCAGTCTCACCATGGCAACACCACAGGACAGCTAGGACACAGCCACAGGGCTACGTGTCCCTCTGTCTTGGGTTTGAGCAAGACCCCTCTAGTACTGGACATGCCTTTGTCTCTCCTACGCTTCGCCCATCGCAGCCTCCAGCATCCTTTGTACTTGCTGTTCACAGCTAACAGGTCTGGCTGTGCTCAGCACTCGCAGCTCTTCCCTCTGGCATCTCTTATCAGTGACAACCTCCTTGAAAACCAGAGCCATTGATTTTGGCAACAGGAAGAGGGCTCTTAGAGGAAGGGCAGTCTACAACAGTGCAAACCTATAATTCTTACCTAAACACTTACAAGTACCTGAGACCAATTCAGTCAGCACCACATGACAAGTACCTAACTCCAGAGCTGTGTCTTCTGCCCGTATCTTTACAAAGAACTCCTTCCAAAACTGGTATGTGTCACTCGAATCTCTGTGGTTTGGCCTTCGCCTGTAAGCTATCTAAAAGAGATTACAGGAAAATAACTTGGCTTTGATAATTTTTTTTCCCACTATTTGGTGTTCTCCACAAATTCCTATTAATTTCAGTCATTCTGTCAAAGTGATTAACATTGCTCTCACCCTGATTGACCCGTATTATGGATACTTCGGGATAACAGAGAGCCAGTTGTGCCACAGGAATTTTAGCAGCCTTTGACACCAACAACCAGAAGGACTCCTGGGGTAGCTTTATGGATAAGAGAGCTCTTTGGTGTCCTGGGATACCATCCTCCCTGGGATCTTTGATGAACCTATGCCAACTGTTTTGTGATGTGCAAGACCTCTTCTGCCCTTTCTCTGCAGAGAGTGTGGTTTGGGGAATGAGTTTCTCGGTCGTTGAAAGGTTTGGGTTTTCAGAATCATCATATTGTAATTACACCTAAATTAAACATTTTCTATTCTTTGCCATTTCCTGGCTTAGAAGAAGGAAAAGCTTTATAAAGTCTACTTTACAGAAGACAGAAGCAATATGGTAGATTTAGCACATGGAGAGGTACTTTTTGACCAGGTGGGAGTAAGTTTAGCTATAAAGGTCAGAACACCACGAACTAGCTTGGAATTTTCAATTATTTTGATTTTCAACTACTAATCCTGGCTCAAGACACTTTCCAATCACAGTGACTTGGAAAATATGGCTTCTATTGCTGCTGTGATCTCACTAGACACCTGTGCCTTAGGATCTCAGCTGGGAGGACAACCTGCAATAAAAAGGCTAACTAGAAAACCTCTTACAGACTGCATTCTTAGAGCAATATTTTACATCCATAATCTGTATAACCATAATAAACTTTCTGCCTCTATATACTTCTACATTATGTAAACCTGTCACAGCTGATGCTGTTTTAAAGATATAAATATTCTAAGGGAGTTCCTGTTTTCTACATACATTTTGAGAAAGAATGATGGCCCCAAAGGATTAGTGTCTGAGAACAGTAAAGAGGCCTCATAGATTTGGAACCCTTCCTCCCAGCAGTTCACAAAAGCTTGAATTTTCTGAAGCTTACAGTATAACACTATAATCTTTGCCAAATATTAAGCATGACTATGGTATAAATACACAGCTTCACCAAATATACACGAAGGATACATCAACATAAAGCTCACGAAACATATGGCTAGGTAGACACAGCTATGAAAGTATCCTAGAGGCCTAATATAGATACACTGTGGGCCTTGCAGTTCTGTAGAATAGCAACTGTGGTTAGGAAAACAAAGTCTTTGTTGTCCCTAAATCTTGCTCTAAAATTATGCTAATGATGACTAATCTTCGATTCTAATGAGCAATCAAACAAACTAAAGCACAGAATCCTGAACAACATGTAGATTAAAGCTTTGAGTAAATACACATTTCCAGGGACACAATAATCTCTATGTTGGGGAAAAAGGAAAAGGAGCAGTAACTAGTTTGGATAAGGGTAAAGTATTTAATACAAAGCTATTATTGTGGCTTTTAAATATATAAATAGCTGTTTCCTTGTTTCAGCTTGTTAAACAAAATGCAAACCCTCTTTACATGCATTTGTCAGCTGCCGATTGTAATTGGGTCCCCATTCACTCAAACCTTAACTAAAATTAATTAAAGTTGTATTTTTATTCCTAAGGAATTTCTGCAAGTAATGTAAACTGTATTGAAATTTCACACTTTTTCTGCGAAAGAAATGAGCAGTAAGAGAAGATAAAACTACACTAAAAGAGATGTACTCTCTCCTAGTGCTTAATGAGAATAACCAAAACCTTTTGACAGCAGAGCTAATAAATTCACACCAAACCCTCTCCTGACACATGCAACACTCAAAGAAGACAATCCTAAAAATTTGTGTTATTGCTACAGTAATGTGACAACTTGCAGCTAAAGAGAAAATGTGTTTGTGTCTGTTATTTCAATGACACTTTACAGTGTTGAATAATGATGCACCTGAACATCCTTTGGACAATTGACAAGACCTTCATCCAAGACAAGACAGCTGACATTTGTGAGACAAGCAGTCACAACTTTGATTTTTGGGTGTCATATGAAAAATACATCACTGTGTTGTAACGTTAAACACCAAAGCATTATTTACTGATGCAGGCTCCCAAAGGAGAAAACGGATTTCCTTTAGGAGATATATTTTCTACTTAAAGCAATACAGTTGGGAAAACTTCAATACATGTAGAGACAGACTTAGAATACCTCAGCATATCAAGTGTACAAAAGTCACACATGAATGACAAAAATATGGGACAGTCTCTGGACAGTTCCAGACCCGGAATTAATTTAAAGAAAGAGACAATAAATAAAGAGCTTTGAATTTGCTTGTAGCACAGAAAAATCCACGAAAAAAGTTTGACAGCAAGGATCTCCGTACACTTCCACGGAATTTAGCTTCTTAAACTGTGCCCTTTGCTGCCACCATGTGGCCTTGCCACAAGACACTTTTTGATACTGAAAAATAAAAGTTTCCTCCTTTCATTTATGTTTCAAATACAGCCTTTAATGAATAAGCCATGTTGCTTATCTTTTACACAGCTCAAAATCACTGCTTAATTTCAAGAATCTAAATGACCTAAGATAACAAATAAACACCCAAGTCCCTCACTTTTTAAAAAGGTAATGGTATTTTGATAACAGATATAGTCACCAGGTATTCAGCTCTGACTACAAGAACAGTGACCTAATGTACAGTGGACCAGTGCCCTACACTGTGAAGTACCTAAAAGGAAACACCACTGAAAAAATAACACTGAATTTAAATTTAAAAAGATACATTCCAATCTGTCACAAAATTTTTATTTCAAATAGCCACGCTTTCACCCAGCAGACAGCCGTATAACATATATTCAAATACCAGCAACTTCTTCATATAATTATAGAATGATTAACACTGGAAAAGACCTCCACAATCATCAAATCCAACTGTTAACTTAGAACCAGTGTACTTACCACTAAACCATATCCCCAAGAACCACATGTCTTTTGAACACTCCCGGAGACTGTGAAGCCACCACTTTCCTGGACAGTCTGTTCCAATGCTCGACAACCCTTTCTGTGAAGAACTTTTTCCTAATATCCAATACACATCACCGTGGCACAATTTGAGGCCATTCCCTCTCATCCTGTCAGCAGATGTCTGAGAGAAGAGATGGACTCCCACCTTGCTACAGCCTCCTTTCAGGTCGTTGTAGATGTTGACAGGGTCTCCCCTAAGTGTCCTTTTCTCCAGGCTAAACAACCCTAGCACCCTCAGCCACTCCTCATATGACTCACTCTCTAGACCCTTCATCAGCTCTGATGCCCTTCTCTGGCCATGCTCCAGCACCTCAACGTCTTTCTTGTAGTGAGAGGCCCAAACCTGAACACAATATTCAGCTTGTGCTCTTCTCTGCAAACTACAGTCCCTACTGCTACACTTTTTTAAGGGATATATTCACATTTTTCAGGTTTGCTGCACTAAGACACATGTGGTCTTTAAAAAATACTTTTAAAAAACCCTCAAATTTTGGCAACTGTAAATTATACCTTTTTTAGATACGGTTATATGACAGAGCTTTAAATCACAGGTTTCTCAAGCCTTGAAAAGGGCTTTTGCTGTAATCATCCATGCTGGCATAATGCACGATGTATGACTCTCCTACTTGTGTGCCAGAAAGGGATTTTCATTGATGAGACCAAAAATCTGACGTAAAGAAACTTGTCAGAATCCCTCTAGTGCCAGCACCCAGGGAAAGGTGAACCAGAGACATTGCAAGGAGAAAACAAAACAAAACAAAACAAAAAAAGCGGAAAAAAAGAGAATGTTTTTCACTTAGTCTTGTAGGCAGGAAGGCTTTCATAGCCCTTGTACTGAAAGATGTGTAACCTGGGATGCCTGTGTTTCCTAGGAGCCCACAGGCACGAAGGTCAGTTTCTCTCCACAAACGCCATAACCTTCACGCAGGCAAACTCTGACCTTCATCCTGGAAACCGTTCTCTCTGGTGACAGTCATTTCAGTAAGGCACTGAGGCAAAGGTTATAGCTGTTCTTTTGCCCAGAAGTACAAACCATGAAGCAAATAGCTTTCATAAGGATTACATTTACTCAGGAAAAAATAATGCACTCCTTGAAACACTTCATTAAGGCAACATGGAGCAGTCGGCTTTGATGATGTTTGTTGTAGAAACCCTCTTTTCAAAAGTACTACACATTGTTCTACCCCAGCTTTGAGAGGACTGATCCAAGGGCTCTGCTTTACTGATGATTTAAGTTCTGTTGTTTGAGACTGAAACTATTTGTTCCATATCTTTTCTTGCTGGAATGGAGAGGCAACATGTCCGTAATGAGCCCTCAGCCCACTCTGAAAAAAGCCATGCAACTCCTGGAGCACATTATGGTTAGCTTCCCAAAAGGATCACAACAAATCCAGAGCTGGAGCTTAAGCTCAAGGGAAGGAGAGGCGTCACCCCACAGAAAGCAAGAGGGCACGTTGTCTGACACAGCTATTTTAGTACTAGGCTGGGCCTATTTCCATGGATGTGGATGCTGATGGCCACACAATCTCTTCAGTGCAGCTAATGGAAGCTTGTAACAGATACAGGAAACAGGAATGTGGACAAGGACAAATGAAATCTGATTTCCAGACATGAAAAAAATGCTTTCAAAATTTTTAATGCTTTGTCTAACAGCTAGCTGGTTTTAGTTTATGGAACTAAATATATCGAATATAAATCTTAAGATAATACCAATAAGACTATGTAAATAGGGAAGCCAGAAACCTGCAATGCTCCCCTCTTCTTCATCCTAATTATCTCACCTGCTATTGAGCACTTCTTCATATTTACCACATCATTACAGTGATCGTTTCATAAACAAGTCGATGAGTCTGCTGCTTTACCTGCCTGGCTCAAATCAATACATTTAGTCTTCATGTCACAATCTCATGATTATCCCAACTGGTCTGTGCTTATGTTCATTCAGTGACAGTCAGTCTGCCTCCTACTCACCTTTTGCTTTATGTCACATTGTTTACAGGACTTTGAATACTGCACGTTTTTGTCGACATGCTTAAGATTTGCAACACACCACAACACAGCCCATTAAATAACTCATCATCAGAGTCTGTTGGTATGGCTCTGATATTCTGCTAGGAACAAAGTATTTAATTATCCACATTGTTCTTCAACTCATACATACTCTGGATTTCTTATACCTTGCTGGGAAGTCTTCAGATGCTATCTTGCCTTTCATAAACAACATTACTGTGGGTTTTTTGTCCAATGAACTCATTTTGTACATATTAGATGACAAATAATATAGGTTTTCTCAGGAAAATCAACACATGAAAATGATGTTGATTTTGAGATAATAGGAGAAAGCAGGTCTTAAGACAGAAAATTAATATAAAGAGGTCCATTTAAAATAAATCCATATATAATAGATGGCTGTTCATCCCTCAGCCAAACACAATTTTGCTCTGTCAGAACACCTTATGGGAAAAAAAATTAAGAATATTCTAAACAAACTGGATCAGCAAATATTATTGTACATAACCAAAACTATACTGACTATACTAACTATATAGAACTATACTACCCATTTAAAATCCACGAGCTTCCTCCAATTTAGATGTTTCAATTACTTTTAACTCTGAACTTCCTCCCCAGGCACAATAGTAATGCTTAATCTTGTAAACCACTCAGCCCTAACTTCAAATCAAATTTGTTTAGCTATAATTTTAAATTAAAAAAAAAATATATAATGTTCATTAGTACCCTGATTTAACAGTTGCTAACATTAGTCTAGGACTCCAGTTTTTATAACTAATACCTTTATCCTCTTGGCTAAAGAACCAATTAAATTACTATTCTACCTAAATTCAGAAAGCAGAGGAATAAAAAAGTTTACAGTAAAGTATATTCTAGAGCAAAAGAGACAAAAATAAACTCTGGAACCTACCTCATATTCCCTGCCATAATGAGGAATAGGTTATAAATGTGAGAAAATATGAAGAGGAAGAGGATGGTACTGAAGAACATTGTCATCCAAGACCCATGGTCCTCTCGAAACATTTTCAGACGGAGCAACTGACCTACGGTACAAAAATTATGAGAAGGCATATTTTAGTCAGTAAATACATGTTTACATTGTATTTTAGTAAAACCAAAATAAAGTACCAAACTGTATTTCTTCCTATATCCAATTATTCCACTGTGTGTGAGGAGGACAGACTTAGCATCATGCAGACAAACTACCCTTCTGTAATTCAGCAGGAACAGGTATTATTCCTACAAAATTACAAATTACTTGAAATCCAAAGTGGGGGGGGTGGGAAAAAGAATGTAACAATAACTTATTAATAGCAGTATTTTTAAGAGATGATGAGAAAGACCACAGGTCATAAAAATGCATTGCAAACGCTAAAAAAGGTTACTGATTCATACACAATTTTCCTCTTTTGTGTCTAAGACATCTTTTCATGTTTAAGACAATGCGAAGTATTCAAGGTATGTCCACTGACAATTATTATTTGCTTCCCTAATTTAATTTGGAAATCAAATTATGAGTCTGCGTAGAATCTTGTACTGTACGTTTTTCTTAGACCTAATCACTTTAATCAAATGATATGTTATTATACTTTATGCTGCAGAGAATACCTTTTTTCAAAGAATACCTTTTTTCGAAGAATAGCAGCATGTCTTGCCACTTGAAAAGAAGCTCTGCTTACTCTCACCACTGGTGTTAGGTGAAACTTTTACGATACTTTTGCTGTGAACATATTTTTCGTGGGCTAGCTTTTCTTCTCTGTCATCACTTACCTTTAGAGAATTGTTTAGAGTATTGAAAACCTCACCAGCACAAGAGATGGGAATTTGCTTTTGCAAGGCTGAGAGTGCCAGAGCAGAACCCAAGAGAGGGTAAAGGAAGACAACAGATAATTCAAGCAGCAAGGTGAAGGACAGCATCTAACAAGGAGATAGTGCAGTCTGGTGTTAGAAGATGTCAAAACAGGGAGAACATAAGTAATATGAGGAGCCAGACATGAAGTGTCAAGAGAAGTGATAAAGCAGGCTGAGATGTGAAATGGTCTGGGATGGAGGCAATTTCTCTGAGGTGGTTGTTGGACTCCCAAGCCCACATTTAGCATTGATTAGGGCTGGACACATGGGGAAGCTATAAAGTGGGAGAAATTAATAAAAAATTTGAAGTGCTAATTCAGGCAATCAGACAGGAAGATCCCAGGACTGGTGTGTGCTGCTGAAGACGGAGATGCAGGTTTGGGGGAGGAAGACTTGAGGACCTGGAGAAGACACGTGCTATGTGCTGAAGACGAAGGATGTGAGCTCTGGATTAAGTAGTTGGAGGATGAGAGTTGTCTGACAAAGCAGAGACTTTGGAATGATGTGGGAACCACGAGGCAGGAGAAGTGACAGGTAGGTATAGGGGGGCTGAATGAAGCTCTGCGATGGGACAAGAGAAACATAGGTCCACAGACCAGTCCAGTAGCAGGGCAGCAACAAGGATTCTGTGAGTAAAGAAAGGTGAAGAAAGGGAAAGTGCAAACACACATATACATGCCTCAAGCCCCTGTACTCTTCTACACTTTCACTGCTGGAAACCATGACAGCCCCAGGCCCAGCTAGACTGAGGATGTCCCGTAAGTCTGTCCCTCCCTAAAGAGCAAGCGGAGGCTGCTATGGCAATAGCATATTATCCTGACCTACTGAGAGGAGGGGCTTAATGATACAAGATATTTCCCTTGCAGTTTGATAGCTGCTCTCTGAACAGCTGCCATTGCACATGGAATATTACCAAGACCTCGGATAATAAACAATACTCAAAAAATACAGTTGTGATTTCAGGAGGTCCAGATTAATAGAGAGAAAAAACACAGCCTGGAATCTAGACTTCAGCAAAACAGATAACTCCAAATTTTCTAAAACAGGTAAGAGAAAGATTTAATAAATATTCATTGCACCTGTACTCTCCAAAGCAATGTTTTTTCCTATTTAGTTATTACACACTGATTAATACCTACAAACATGTATAAATGTCATATTCTTAAAAGAATATTTTCATAAATACTGTCTTCAGTTGGCAAACTCTTCAACTTTCCTTCTACTGTAGCTTATGTTTGCCATATAGGACTTCATTAACTCTCAAGCAGGGTCCATCAACATAATTTTTTAATGAAAGAAATAGTACTGTAATCACAATATTGATATAAAAAAGAAAGGAATTGGATGTTAGCACAATCTTCTTACCTAACTGCATACAAATGTTGCAGATACTACTTATTGTTCCCACTGTACCAGTATGTATAACATGCTAAATGCAGTTGAGCTAAAATATGTTAAATGATCCACCTAATGCTCACATTGCTCTATATATCCTTTCATATCAATTCAGTTGAAATAAAAATGGGTTGCATCAGATGACTACCTAACAGGTAAGTTTTTTAAGTAAAAATCGCAAATAATGCTTGTTATTTTTATCACAAAAGCTAGGACTCTGTATAATGCTTGTTTTTATAAAATGAGCTAAAAGTTTACACTTTGAAAGCACGCATAACAGAAATGTTATGCGGTGCGAATGGTCAGAAATTTGGAAAACCTATCTAGTAACTGGAATAGACTTGTACTATATTAAAATACATTCCAAACAGCTCAACAAAATTTTCAGAGTAATTCCAGAAAAATAAAACAGTTCATGTAAAATTAGAGCTTTTAGTATAAAGAGTAGCAAACAAAAACTAGCAAGGTGTGAAGAGAGTAGATAAGGAATAATATTACACAAAATAAGCTTTTAACTCATCTTAACTTTCATTTTTTGTTTTTTTAATTCAGGAAAAATTAGCTGCTTATTATGACCTTCTTAAAAATGTAAAATAAACCCCGACAGGTATGACAGAGAAGAACATGGTTATTAGGATATATCTACACATATAAAACAATATACTTAAAAAACCCCAAATAAATGTGCTAAGCCTAACGGACCTTTGCCAGTGCAAGTTAAATACCATATGAATGACTGCCAGTGATAAACTGTGAATTAACTATGAACAAAAACCAAGATTCTCGTATCATAATGTTTCCGAGCTCCACCAGAAGTTTCCTCAAAATGTAATTTTTTTACTGGAAACAGGTGTTTTTATCTGCACCAAGGCTTTGGAGAGCACATCAACGGTACTACGGGAACACAGGGTAGTAGAGATTTCAGCGTTTAGGGTCCTGCAACAAACCAGGCATTAACCAACCAGTACTTTTTTCCCAGTCCAAGAGAAAAGACAACTCAATAGGCAGATACAAAAAATCGAGTCAAACAGGTCACTTTTTCAAAAACTAAAGCTTTTCTAGTATCTTTAGATCCACAGCCCATAAGAGGGTTGCACTCATTAAACTGCAGAAGCAGAAACAAGAGAAACATCAAATTCTTACCCATGCATTTAGCATGCTTTCTTGTCTTAATTATGAGTGATGGAAACCGTAAACTTCAACCATTTCCCGGGCATATTTGTAATATTCTAATACCAAGCTCTTCACTGAATCAGATGTATTCCTTTAATTCTGGGTGCCCCATTAAGGGATTGCTCTTTCTGCCCACTTAGTGCTCAAGGTCATCTCCATCAATGGCTGAAACTGTTCAACTGAAAAATTAACCTCAATAAATGGGAAGTATTTTTTAACCTTGAAGACCAATTCTACTTTCATCAAAGTTTGGCAAGTCTGATTTTAGTCAGTACTAACAACATATGTGCACTATAATGCCATGGTGCTGTTGCTCATTCCAGCCCACTACAATATGCATATGTGTGCTGGCTGGCTTTGCTTAAGAATACATGGACTTAGCAGTGAATGCTGCAATGTTCAGAAAAAGAAAGTTTTCTTAAAATACAGACGCAAAATTTTGGATTTGAACTGTGAAGACAACCTAGTCATATCCTGTAGCTTGAGTTATTCTGTTGGTGGTAAGACAATAGACAGAAAACTTGCTATTGTCTGATATAAAAAAATGTCACTTCTGAAAATGATTACAGTACATATCTTCTGGACATCAGGGTAGCTCCAATGGCCTCAGCATAGAGCAGGGCATGCTGCCTGTTTTCCTGCATGCAATCAGACTGCATCCTTGATTTATATAAGGCTTTAAATTCTTCTGATGGAAGACCAGGAGATTCTGCAACAGCACCAAGCTGGGGGTCAAACTCCTGGTATTCTCCTCTTGCTCATTAAGTTACCTCAGGAAAGTTTCTTTTTATGTCTGCACCTGTTCCCCTGTGTCCACCTTGTAAGTCACTCACTTCAATTGCAAAGCACTGTTTCAAGAATCTAGTCTTATTTATGGTCTCCAAGCTCTATTACAATACAAAGAATTAACAAGAGACAATATTTTAGAAAATTCAAATAGGAATCCCAAGGTAGACATGTGGGAAACGCCTACACAAACAGACATATTTTCTAATGATCTCCAGATGCACCTTACACAGCTGGGCAGCTCCATACCCTCCAGCCAAATAACTAAATTCACACAGCTCAGCCCTGAGTGCAGCCCAGTAAACTGAAGGTGATGAAGGAGACAGGGGGTTTTGTTTTGTTCAGGTCTGTGACTGCCCTAAGACAGTAATAAGGCTACACACCCAGACTTTATCCAGCCAACTTAGAGCAAAGCAGAGCAGGTGGCACAGCTGTTTGCCTCCCTCCATTTAGACCTACCTATGGCCCTTGTCCAGAAGCTTAATGAGGTCAGGAACCTGGCATTACATTTCCCTCGTGCAGCTATGGCCACACTGTTTGTAGCCAGTTTGTGACTTATTTTTGCTGCCAACACAACTTGGAATCAAGTGTCTGGTGCCTTCATTTGTAAGTATTGAAAAGGAAGGCAGAGAGGTAGGAAATGTCTTTTAATTCCAAGAACATATGAACTCTAGCCAAGAGGATTTTAGGAAAATACAAATTTCCTATACCTAGTCAAACTACTTTTAATTGAACATACCATGAGGAAACGTTACTTAACTATGTTTCACCTTTTAAGGAATTTACAGGAATATCTTATACATTTCAGTGGAAGAAAACGATTACACAGTTTGCATAATTTTTTATATTCACAAAGGCTAAGAAGCAGGGAAAGTATAGCCACCCTAGGTTAAAGTCCAGTTTTTCAATACTTTAAAAAATACATTTATAGAACAAACACTCCCCACCTGTGAAATACACTGTGAGTAGAACAGATGGTTTTCTACCTACATTCATTTCCTGGAAAATCATTTGACTGCCTCTGTTGCTGAGCTTCTAGAGAAACCACTTTCTGTCCTGATTTTGTTGAGTACAGTCTAAACCAGCTTTTAATCAGGTAACTGAGTGGACTATAAATTTGCAAAGCACAATAATGCAGTCTTTATTTAGCGGGGCTTCACTGCGGCTTCTGTTTGTTATATTTTGACCCATGTATGTGAACATACCTTTGGAAAAGTCTCATTGTATTAGGCTGGACATGAAAGCAAAACATTACATTAGAAAAAAAAACACTATTGCCAACTTTATAGTTGAAGATGTTTCAAAATTTTCAATGAATCAATAACATTCTGAAAAGGTTCTTTCTTCCACTCAAAGCGTGGCCTGTACTGATGAAAATTTTATTTAGAGGCCACTACAGCAAGCACTGTAGTGGACTCTGATCTATAAACGGCTGTTTGGATGATCCTCATACAAAGCTTCTACTTGGACAGACCTTACAGTTTGGCATCGTTTGGAAATTTAGAAACATAACAAACTGCAATTGGTGACACCTCATTCTGACAGAATATTCCAGCCTTTGGGTTCATTAGGAGTTAAAAAATCATCGCAATTAAGCGTAAGACTTTACAAGCGTTAAAAACTTGCTTTGAAAAATACACTGCAGATCTATATTCCACATATTCCATAATGGGAATTGTTACAAAGTAGGCCATAAAGAGTTAGACAAAAAGAATATTCTCTAACCCTACCAAAGCACAATCTTTTAATCCTGGGACAAATATTTACACAAGAAAATCAAATAAAAAGGTCAAAAAAACCACTTTGTCTAGCACTTTAGATTGAAAAGTTTCTGTGGCCTTCACTAAAAGCAGAATTTCATCCTCATTTGTTTTGATGCTGTTTTCTTGATCTCAGTCACAGCTCGCTGCACAGCTGCCCACATTAAAATTGCCCCTAGGACCCATATGGATGCTCAAGGCAATCAAAGCAATGATGGAATGAGCATGGGCAATTACTGTCCTTCTGTCACCTCCTCTGCTTTTTCCAAAGATAGATACAGACACATTAGCGGCCAAGGGACACTGTTCTCACTTGAGAGTGCACGCCTTTTTCTTCTCATCCATCGTACACTACAGTAAATAGCAGAGAGGAAAGTACATAAAGCTTTGCATATAAGTTCATGAAGATCTGCTTGTGTGGGTGTTGTAGAGTAAGCTGTGTTACCTACTTGGAGTTTACATTTTCTTCATATAGAGGAGAGAGGGTGTACATTGTACTATGTTCTGAATTCTTCTGCCAGTTCAAACACACTGAATTTAACTTATGATTTTTGAATTTTAAATGCAATGTATCCAACTCAATTTTTATTTTAAAGGCTGTTGGTCTCTCTTTTCCCTTCAGGCATACTCCGTGGACAGATGATGAACAGTACATGCGTTACTTTCATTTGCGACAGCCATCCTAAGCTGGAGTGGTACTGTTATTTGCTGATTCTAGTTTGCCTTTTCACTTTATTAACAGGATTTCTAGGCAATATACTTGCACTACGACATTATGTTTACTACATGAAGACATGGACAACCAATACCATATTTCTCTTTAATCTGGCACTGTGTGACTTTACTTGGACTCTCATGGCACCTTTTTCAGTATATTATAGTATCCAGAAGTTTACTGGCTCTTTCAGTCAAGTGTTTTATGAGATTGTTGGACTATTTTTTAGTTTTAATATCTATGGAAGTGTGTATTTCCTGACACTCATCAGTTTCGACAGATACATAGGTGCTGTTCATCCCATCACTTCATTAACGTGGTGGGACAAAGAAAAGGCTGTGTTTTGTACCATCGGGGTATGGATCTTCATAGTGATTGCATCGATGCCTGACATTTACTACACAGTTGTAGTGAGAAGACAGCGTGACATCATAAATTACCTGGATAACACTGAAGAACCATTACAATTTGCATTGCCATTCACGTTCTCCAAAATTGTATTGAGACTGCTAATTCCAGCCACAGTCATCTTTACATGCTATATCTTAACTCTCAAAGCATTACGACAACTCAGTAAACGTCAGCAAAGAAGGAATAGACTTGTTAGGCCTCTTTTAATGATTTCAGCTGCTATGATTGTATTCGCTGTTTCTTTCATACCTTACCATATTATGATGATGGCGACACTAATTTACAGAATTAATTGTGAACCACTCTGTGGGAATACAAGCACATTAAATTCCATTTACAAAGTCACAGAGATCATCTGCAGCATCAACAGTTGCCTTGACCCAATCATTTTTACAATAGCAAATAAGACATTCTGTCAAAGAATTAAAAGCATAAAATGTCATCCCAAATGCCAGTACTGCTGTTGTCCAACAGGAGGGGTAAGGGACAGCACTCTGTCTCTGACAACAATGACTTAAACACCAGTCTACAAAGACTTGCATCTCCAACTGCTCATTTGGCTTTGTGTCATCAGACCCATTCAATATTTGGTCTCCCATATTGTACAGATATCTTTTGAATAAGCAAGAATACTTGCTTATTCAAAAGAAATTAATAGCTTTCTACAAGTACTTCAAACATGAAAAGAAACACTAGCAGCTCCTAGCTTTACAGAACTGGTATTTTAAATACTGTTGTCATACCCTAATTTATTGTGAAATAATACTGCTATCTGTATGTACATGCAACATGGAATAAAAAATGATGAAAAGTTCTAAGTAGCTCCTTTAATTCTGGGTGAGAAAACTACAGTGAGATTAAGAGCAGACAGTGTGGAGGAGCCTCCTTATATTTCTGTTAATTATTTCTTCATCTGTTTGTAAGTGCTGCTCTGATTGTGATTGTGCAATTAATAACTGTCAGAATGCTTACAGCTGAACTGCTTGAGCATTTGCAGAGGCTTTCTACAAGTACTTCATTTTAATGCTGCTTGCACTAGAGTTCCACTGGTAGTGGAACCTCATTAACCCAGGAAAGTGCAGCACATTTCCAAAAACAAACAAACAAAAAAAAAATAGTAAGATAAAGTCCCTGAGGATAGTCAGAGCCACAGTGAATCTCCTCGTGAAATAAACGAGCATGGATTAGAGAGTTTTGCTAAGTCTTCTCCCAGGCAGCAGGGGTTCCCCTAAACCCCGGGCAACTACAGCTGTTTGTTATTAGTGTTCTGCTTCAGGGGAGCCTGTGTTCTGCCATGAACTCCGAACTCCTCAAAACAGAGAAGTGTGCACTGGAAAAGCTCTGAAATAAAAAGGTATCTCACCTGCAAGAAGGGTTAGACACGCCACTACACAGAAGGGCTTCTTTTTCTGTTCCTTTGGGGTCTTAGCACCACAGTCTCAGGACAGTCCAAGATAATTAGACTACAACGCATTTTAGTCATTCCACCAGCACAAGTGTCATCAGAACATCCACCTTCAAGAGTCATTTAATATGTGTTCTTTCATCACATTGTATGGGCAAAATAATCATGTTCCAATAATCAGCCACCTGCTGACTTGTTTTCTTGCCAAGTTCCACACATTACCTTGTTAATCATGAAAGCCCATGTATCAGTGAACACATTAACTTTACTTTCAGAAGTCACTAATGACGAAGTAGATTTTAATATACTTACGTACAGTGTCTTAATTCTTTAATTTCCACTGTTTCAATATAATTTTCTCCTTGCATGTGTTAGAAAATTATTCTATTCTACATGGGTATTGAATCTCTCTTGTTCTATTTGTATTTGTATTTCTAATTGTATTGACTAAATATTATATGTATAAAATCTAGAACACCTTTTTTTTTTTTTTAATTATCTGTAACTGTGACAAGGAAAGAACCTGGTCCTGATAATGTGAAACACTTTAGAAGTGCTGGGATGTACTAGCACTCTCACAGAATCCCACAGAAAAATTGTATGCCTATGTGTACTCACCTCATTCTAAGTACTGCTTCTTTCCTTTGATATTTCTTAATATTTCAATTTTTCTTACTTTAAAAGAAAAATATTCCTTTTTAAATATTTAATTGTCTATTGGAAACATGAGAAAATTATTAACATTTCATTGGCTTCTCTGCTTAAGGAGAGCTTTTTAACTCATGAATGGGCACCCATGGGCAATTAACTACTATAATATACACATATATCTCAGACTGATACAGAAACAAAGGCAATGCTTTTACTAACAAAGGTGATTTCAACATGAAGAGGATAGAAAAGGAGAGATTAGTGAGAAGCTGTGGGCTAAATGAGTTTATTGCTCCCACCAGATTGCATCCAAGCTTTTAAACTCTAAGATATTTCCAAAATCAAACACTTTCCACTTTTATCTTTCAATCTATCTTTAAAGGCACAGATAACCTGGGAAGCAGGAATTCTCAGCTTTCACTCAGCTTCTAATATGCGAGATTTTTCAGGAGAGACAACAGTAGCTTAGACCAGAAACTTGTCTAAATTTCTTGAGATTTTTAATGGAAAAAGAATTGGTTTTTGGTTCAGACAGATAATTATATTCTCAATGGGTAATCTTTACTATATAGAAGTTAATGTTACTATTACATATTAAGCAAGTATCATTAGAAAGATATGTTGTTAAAGATGAAAGAAACACTCAACTCCAAAGAAATTGTAAAAGACATTATCAAACTCAGTTCCTGAATTTGGGAAAAAATTGGATTTATTTCCTCTTGGAAGTGCTGCCTTACAAAACACACGAATGAAGACTGTGCTCAAAAGTACCCAGAGTCGGAAAGAATAGAATTAAAAATTTTGATTAAAATTTGGATTGAAAGCCTCCAGTGAGCTGAAGACAAATACAATCAATAGAGAGCTTCACAAAAAACCCTTCCACAATTCATATGCAATGCCTTTTGCTACCAGCATATATGCATGTTGCAGAGATTGTCAAGCAAAGTCTAGCAATGGCATCCTGGCCTGTATCACCAAAAGTGTGGCCAGCATGGCCAGGGCAGTGATTGTCCCCCTGTACTTGGCACTGGCGAGGCCACACCTCAAATCCTGCGTCCAGTTCTGGGCCCCTCACTACAAGGAAGGGCATTGAGGTGCTGGAGTGTGTCCAGAGAAGGGCAACAGAGCTGGTGAAGGGTCTGGAACACAAGTCTTATGAGGAGTGGCTGAGGGAGCTGGGGGTGTTTATCCTGGAGAAAAGGAGGCTCAGGTAAGACCTTATCTCTCTCTCCAATTCCCTTACAGGAGGTTGTAGCAAAGTCAGGGTCAGCTTCTTCTCCCAGGTAACAAGTGACAGGACAAAAGGAAATGGTCCCAAGTTGCACCAGGCAAGGTTTAGACTGCATATTAGGAAAAATTTATTCACCAAAATTTTGCTGAGCATTGGAACAGGCTGCCCAGGAAAGCGGCTGAGTCATCATTCCCAAAGGTATTTAAAAGACAGGTAGATGTGGCATTTAAGGACATGATTTTATGGTGGACTTGGCAGTGCTGGGTCAATAGTTGAACTCTATCTTAAAAGTCTTTCCCAAACTAAATGATTCTACGACTTTATCATGACTTTATCAAGTTTCTGTAGTGCATCTTTTGATCTCCCCTGCCCCTCCTCCAAGTATACGAGCAAGAGATATGGGCAGCATCTCCCCAGCAACCATTTTGTTGGGAACAAAGAGGAGCAAGCTGGAGACTCTTCCAGTTCACTTTTGTGGGACTGAGTAAGGTGGGTATCCTAGGTTCACTGTTCTGGGCTCACCTGCAGAACAGGGACAAATGTTTTGGACTCTGAGATGCTAATACAATCCATTTTTCCGCATTGCTCCTTTTTGTGTCCCACTTACAGAAAAATATGAAATAAACTGTGTTACATAAGAAAATCCTTGCCTCCATGTCTGTTTGCCTCCATTGTCTGTGTCCACACAGTTCTATAAAGCTCATTAATTATCTATCAATAAAGCCATCTATAACAGAGGCCCCAAGATGCTCACACACGTAAGAGAAAAAGGGGAAAGAAAAGAGAAGAAACAACCTCATGCTTCTAAAAAGATTAGTCTCAACCAACCCTGAATAATGAAGAACAGAAGGGAAAAAAGCAGATGAGGGCATTGCTACAAAACACATCTGTGCCACGGTCCCTCTGTTGTCTGTTCTCCCAGCCTGGACATCTCACACAACATGCCTTTGTCCTGGGCTGAGTCTAAAAGCACTGCATAATCTTTAAAAAACATCTTCGGGACACAAAACTCTTGAAAAATCCTTCCATCTCTTACCTTCAGCTATTCCTGTTTCTCATGATACTCACCAGTGAATATTCTGTAGTAACTATAAGGGTTCTAGACATTTGTTTTCCTGATTATAAATGGTTATATAATCAATTAAACACACTTTTTAAAAGCATTTTTGTTCAACTAGGTCGATCTAATGTTAATGTTGTCCTGATTCAAACCAAAGGTTTTCTGCAAAGTAAGAGTTAAAAGGCACAAGACATCTGTTCATATTTACTTGCTTATATTTTTACTTTGAAATACATGCCCCTAAAATGTTTTATTATAATATTACCTGGATGGGATGACATAAACAAATAAAATTAAATGTTTATTCCATTTTGCTACAATAAGTGAACAATAAACTAAACAGCCAAGAGCCAAAGTAAACATCTACTTTGACAAGTATGCTGCAATACTGGTTTCTCACAGGTCATTGTTTGGATTAAATCTGAGGACATGGTATCTAGTTAAAGACGTACCTATTATGAGTTTGAACACATTATTGTATATTGCAATAATGTATTAGGCTACAAAACTGACTGCGAGTTCTAGGTAGCTTTTGTGTACCTTATCTAGGTATTCTAACATCTTCATAATACATTCAATGAACACAAGATAGACCATGGCCTGAAAGATTTGGCCTTTTATGTATGTGCTCAGCTGTTGTCAGAGAAACAAGTTTCTCATTTACTATTTTAAATTCAGCATTGTTTTACAAGCAAAAATTGTTAAACCAAAAGTCTCTAAATTGAAGAGATAAATTTTGCTACAGATTTCCCAAAGTTGCTGAGGAAAGCAATCTTTATATTCTCTATTTGTCTTTATAATACTTTCATCTCAAAGAGAAACTACTGAAAAGTTTACTTAAGACAGGAGCTTAGTTTTTTAAATAAAAATGTTCCTAAAATTTTGGTGTTCTCTTTAATATATATAAATGAATGTATTCTGATATCAAAGTTTTTCTTTGTCATGCCCCAGAATCATCTCACTTGGCAAAAAACTGTAATAAACAATACCACAATGCTATTAAAATACTTCACCATTGTACATTGCTTTCATCTGTGGAAGTCAAATATCTTTAGGCAGGAGAAAAAATATGCCTAGACTGATTCTACAGCTGGAGGAACCAGAGCAGAGGCAGGTGATATGGCTCAGTCCACCATCTGCCTTGTAAAGAAATGTAGCTTCTCTGCTCCTGCTTTAGAGAAACATCCAAGACTCTGAGCAGCCAAGTCTCCCTGTGCTCTGCCTGGAGCCTGCAATCAAGGGATGATGGAATGTGCTGGCCTCATGCAGGGCCCTATCGAACCTACAGCCCTCCCAAGCTCTCTTTTCAGGACTTCTCCCAACTTGGCACTTACCAGCTCGGTCCCTTCCACTTCACATGACTCAGCATAGATGGGGCTTCCTCCAGCTGGGAAAGGTGAACCTTAATCAGGGAGCACTGCAGTTCTCAGCTTTTGCAGTCTAAGGTAAAATGCAGCCTAATGTCACAAAAGGTAACAGTCAAGGTCTCAGCTACTGACCCAGCCAGAAAACTGATGTCCTCACACAGAACATTGTGTGCTAAGACAATGGGAACTCAAGATCTCCAGTTTCCCACCAGTTCAGCCAACACCGGTCAGAAGACTGATGTCCATAGCCAGATGTTTTTCCACTGGGCTTCTTGTGCAGCCTGTCTTACCCGATCTTGGTGGTCTCAAGGGCCTGATCTGAACTAGAGACTGCAGGTGAGTGCACACAAGTGAAATGCATAGCACTCTGCCTTCCTTAGAGAAAGAAATGCCATTTTAGAAATGCCACATAGCCTTTAAAGATTGCTTGCTACTTCTCAAAGAAGAAAAGAATAGAATTGTTCAAAAGAATGCACATTCATCTTTTAATATCAAAACAAGAACAGGAGGATGGACTTTTGCTGCTGCAAGGAAACAGCTGACATTTTCTTTTCTTAATGGATTACCCAAAGGCAAGCAAGAGGAGGGTGGTGATGGTCAGAGCCATCTGCCGTATCAAATGTTGGAGGTGGGGTCCTGAAGGCACCACATCTCTGCTTGACATCCATGTCACTGCTATTACCTAGAAGCAATACTTCAGGCTGCTGATTTGGAAGAGTTGTAAAATGCAGATAACATGGGAAGACTTAAAGCTATGCCAGAATTAGTGTGTAGGCAGGTTAATTCTGAATTTTTCTGCACCTCTCAATTTCCATTATAGAGATTTAGCATATAATTTTAATTTTAGACTTTACTATTACTAATGTTATTCAGGTTTAGACAATTGTGCTGATGCAGATAAAAGGAAACCTGTAAAAATAGATATTGATTTCCTGTAATGTTTTAGAACATTTTTTAGTGAGGAAGTAACTGAAAACCCTGCATTAGCAAGAGAAAATGCTAACGCATTTGTTCCTGAGATGTAGATTTTTTAATTCTATGTGACTCAACCCCAGGTTACAAAATAAATGTGAAAAAATAATTCTCTCTTTAAATGGCCTTACTGCATAATTTAAAAAAAGTGGTTAAAGGGCATGTAAGTATTTAATTATATTTTTGCAGTCTTTATTCTTTTAGAATTTTTAGCATTTTTAAGAAACCTGGGGGTTTTTTAACTGCCAGACCTATAAAAGTAATTTCATGATCCTCCTTATTTTTTTTAGTTTTAGAGTTAAAACGTTTTATCACCACATATGTCATGCCTCCAGAAACTACATTTTCCTTCTTTGACTTCTTTGGAATCCAAACTTCATAGCAGAGAAAAGAAACAGAGCAGTATTTATAGCCTGTATAATGCTGATGCTGAACTCTGAAGGGCAGTGTTGAAATCTCTGTTCTTCAATACCAGTTCAATGATGCTCTGCAACAACTTGTCAAAATAATCACGGTTTTTTCTATACTGTTTGTTCTTTTCTCCTGAAGCCAATTCACAAGCTTATTTTTAATAGCAAATAGAATTGCTTACAACGTATCTACTACACAGCCCTTTAAAACAAATATGTGTAAAGAATTTTGAGTCAGAAAACAAAGCAGATTAAGCATGGGGTTTATTTTTTGTCTTCAATAAATATCTGCAACTCTGCTCTCTATTATGGAGACTGTGGCTAGATCTCACAGTGGACAAACAGAGACCCCAGGGGTTACTGAGCATGTCTGTGTTTCCAGTGCAAAGCAAGTGGAGAATTTTGGTTTTGTGGGACCAAGAGGAAGCACATTCCATTAACTTTGTCCTACTACCCCTTTGCCTTCCTAGCATGGGGTGGAGGATGTCAAACTACTAACTATTTCAACAAACCTTTTTTTATAATGGCACCACCAAAACAAATGATACAAAATTAGCTTTCATGGGTTAAAATGTTCACGAGACTTATTTCAGCTTTGGACTGAAGTTTCCAAACGCTGAAAAATTTCTTCAGAAAAAAAGGGTCAAGTTCCCTACTTTGATAACTCGAATATATTTACAGTGTTTATAGAGTCAAAAAGCGAATAGTTATGTCTTCTTTTAATCACCTGAAAATCTGAGGTTTTGTACTTGATGTTTTTCACCCAATTGCAAAATTCAGAGAAATGTCATGAAAATCTAAGCACGAATATGTTTCATATAGTTAGCTTCCACTAATGCACAAATATCTTGCAATGACATAATATTAAGCATTGCTTATTAATCTTAATTTGCCTTTCTAGAAATAGCACATCATTCATTTGTATTATGTACACTATATAATCGTGTCCAAAAAGGATTATCTACTACATACAAATTGAAAGAGACCACAGACTAGACTAAACCATCATAGACACTATATTTAGTATTAATTTAGGAAAAATTGGATTTTAAATAATTTGATACTATGTTATTTGCAAAAGTAAACAGGGCAAATACTATATTGCAAAATCTATATTTACTAGGAATACTGTGGCTGGAGAAACTGTGTTAATAATCAGTGAAACTGAACAAAGGAACGTTTCCATGGCAAATTCTCTTTGAAGCTAGTGTATAATGAAGACAAATTTTCATTACTAAGAAGGTGGAAGGATGGGTAGGTTACAAGTAGAACATACAAAAATGCTATTTCAAGGTAACTGTATAAAAATCTAGTAACCTAGTAGGTCAGCAGGGAGGAAGGGAGGAGCAGGAAACATTGTAATTGAAAAATGTTGTAATTTCTTCCAATATATGCTTTCTCTACTCAGGCTTGGTTTTTTCCTTTGTTTTTAAATGAATTGTGAATTTAATCGTAAAAATAGTGTACAGAAATATGCATTGCTATTTATCTAGCATATTTAGCTCTCGTTATTTAGACAACTGTTACACTTGCTGCCGTGTTCACTCGAGACCACTAGAAGGTGCTCCTCTGTTGAAAGATAATTATTTCTGTCTGAATTGCTGTTAAAAGCTAATTTTCCTCTGATAACTGTGGTTCTGGCTAGTTGTTTACACAGATTGTAATTGCAGCAGCCACCCCTGCTATAAAACAGCTGGACCTCGTCACGCTGTGATAATGGTTATCGTATGATAACCATTATCACAGCATGAAAATAACAGATCTGTTATCACTCATTTTCCGATAAATCAAAATCCCATCTGAGCAGGACTCTAGTTAGTTTTGCTGGAAGGTGAGGCATGGAAATTGTGGTGGAGCTAACAAACCACGCATTTTTTAAAGTTAGGAATCAAAGAATCATTTAGGTTGGAAAAGACTTTTATGATAATTGAGTCCAATCATACACCTAACACCACCAAACCCATTCCTGGAGTAAATTAAGGCAGAATGCATCCCTAATGAGAATTTGCACACTTGTCTGAAGTCTGAAGGCAGAAGTAGAGTCCAACATAAAAAAAACCCAAAACAAAACAAAAAACCAAACAAAATTAATACAAGCATACAAACAACAAACATATGATCTACACCAATTCCACCCCACTAACAGTATTGGGATATCAAACTGCATCTAGAAATACAAGGATCCATAATTCAGCTTTTATATACAACCTTATACAAGCCTCAACCGAGTTCTGATTTAGTTTGATACCCAGAGCAGCATTCTGATAACCTCTGGGTACACGGAGGCTGCCTTGGTCAGCTCCTTGCAGAGGCAGTGTAGCCCTTACCTCTGCAGAGACCCCCAGTGCCTGCCTTTGCTCTGGTGTGTGCCATAGCAAGGCAAGCAGAAACACAGTCTCAAGAGAAGTTTGCTTTTTATCTGCAGCCTAAGAGATGGAAATCTGTAGACGTCCCCAAGAGAGTAGCACTCCTGTTTTACTCTCTGAATTCAGACAAGTCATACAAAAGTGACCTCTAATTTAGATAAAAATTGCTCCACGTTTGGCTGCCACAGAGACAAGGCTCATGGGATATAAGCCCCAAACCACTTCAAAGTAATCTCAGCTGGAACCTACCAAGGATAACATGAAGCAAAGTGGTAGGCATGGAGAAAACTGTTTGTAAAGACTCTTATATTTTCTGCATGAAAGTGACACAAAATTGAATGCTGTGCTAAGCCCTGAATTTCCCAGATCAAGAACTCCACAGACATTCCACATAAAATATTAGTTTTCAGTTCCTCTTCCCTTTTCTATACCTCTAGCATATTACACTGTCAGGTGTGAATTAAGATCCATATTTTTTGTCACTTACATCTATGAGCATAGATTAGCAAAAGAGCTAGGATATTTGTGGGGTTTTGATAATTAAAACTGTGGTCTCTCAATTTTTAAGCCTTTTACTCAAGTAAGCTAAAATTAAATATTGTTGCCTCTGTGCCTCTCTAGCAATGTTTTCCTCCATCGTGCCTCATCTCTACTCCCGCACTGCCCTAATTATTTTTTCATTATTTGTTTAGCATGTTTGACTTTACCTGAATCTTGTACAGATTTAATTTCTTCTTTGCTTTACTATCAAATGAAAGTGTGCTTCATAGTAGCCAGACATTGCATCAGTGTCCCAGAAATAGAAAACATTGTTTAGCATGTACATAAGTGAGCCTAAAAAGCCCTAAGCAGCTGGCCACCTCGAAAGATCACACCCCAGTGCTGCAGATGTACTCAAGGCTCTGCTGCTACCTCTACTCAGATGCCCAGCCTGCTCCTGGGAGACTGCTTTCCCACATTAAGGCACCAGGGAGAGTGTGAATCCTCAAAGCAAGACAGTTTCTGCTGTTCCTGCCATCCCCTGGCATGAGTTACTCAATGGGGAAATGGGCACGGCCCCTTCTGATGAAAAGAGAAAAAGAAGAAAGCAGAAAATTCTGTTTTCCAGCATCTGAAATTAGGGCATGTGCCTCTCATGTCTCAGCAATCACATTTAGAAACCCTGCATTTCTGCCCTACCTGTGTCATAGGGAACAACTACTGAGCCCTCCTCCTTGAAAGTCACTCTGGTTAGTGAATACATTTACAAATTCTTTTTACTTTTGCCATATGTAAAATACTTATAAGAAATGTATACACCACACTTACTATTTGCTAAATGGTTCTTAAATCCCGAGAATGTATTCAAAGGTTTTTAAGGACCAGAATGTTGAAGGTTTTTTTCATTCTGGAATTTAAATAAAACAATAATAATAATAATAAATATATATATATATACACACATATATATATATATATATAACATTATAAGGCAGGTGCACAAGCTGGGGAGTGCACAGGCTGGATTCTGCTTGGGGTCCCAGCAGAATCACACAGAGAGAAATGTTGGTTTGTATGTGAAGGACCTTCATGCCACTCTGATAGCCTAAGGGGACCTTCGAAAGGACACAGCATGACCAATGAAATCATCTTCTCCTAGAGACTCTCCAGTAGGCACATGGCAAGGTGATGTTCTGCACTAATATCCTCCCCGTCTCTTCCTTGTTTGGGATAATAACACATGAAATTTGCCCCTGCACTGAGTTGCACCTGCACTATGCCCATCAGGCTGCATCTACTAAGAATAAGCTCCATTCTATTTCTGGAAATCAGGGAATGGAGACATATCATTCCTGTAAGTGGCAGGCATCATTCCAAAATCACTCCTGGCTTCAAACGGAAAGAAAAATCTGAAAGTCATGTCAAAAAGATCAAAACACAGATTTGACACATCAATATGAAGTAGCAATAAACTTATTTTTAGTTTTCAGTCACTGGATGATAAATATTATCTAGAGCTTTCTCACTATGGAAAATCCACACAGCTCTTCTTGCACTCTCATGCTACTGCTTGGGGAGTGGGATATGCACCTCCAGTAGAATCAAAGGTTTCACTGAAGAGAGAATTATCTTTTTGTAGCTAGTGCCTGTATCTCGCCACTTAAACTCCATAATTTACTACCCAAAGACTGATTCCACAGCTAAGGCTAAGTGCAGACAACAGCAGTCTTCTCATTGAGTGTGAAAAGAGGAAGCAGTGAGATGTTAGGGCTCTTCTAAAAATAAGAGAAGAAATTAGGAGGTCACTTGCATGCTTTTCATTTATATTCGAAAGGTCACTTGTGGTCTCCCTCATGAACGATGTAAAGTTTAAAATAAACTGATATCTTAATTACTGTCAGCTTGCCAGAGCTGGAATCTGATGAGCCTGCAACTCATTGAGTGGCTGGCTGAGAGCTGCTTCTTTTTATGGTGCTTTNTCTGGCTCTTAGAAATGCTTGCTCACAGTCATTTGTGCGTTATTATTTGCAAACTGTTAGACTGGCCCCTTGGCACACATTTTATAGCACCAAAATAATTTTATTGTATTGCTTCAACATTTTACTGGAACAAAAGAGGTGAATTGACTGTGAGGCAATCACAGTAGACCTTGAATACCTCCAACAGTATTAACTTGGTCATCATTATTAGAACACTGAACAGGCTCTCGAAGACAGTATTTTTTACCAGCTATCACATTAGTTGTTTTATATTAGGCTGAAGTCATCAATGGAAAAGAAAGAGCAGGGACAAAGTTGCTGGGTATTAAATGACAGTCCTTACTGTAATGTAAGACACAAGAGCTGACAACAGAAAAGAATATGTTCTATCAATCAGGTTAGAATTTTATGCAAGTATTGCCATACGCGCATCACTTGTTTCTACAGATGGTGCTATAACTGTTCCTATCACTACTATCAAACAAGAATGGGAAACAATCTGGCTGAAAAACAAGCATGCAAAAATCTTAACAAATCTATGGGAAGCTTCTCTGGCAAAACAGATCGCATGGTTCATTAGCTATTTCATAAGCACCACTATGAAAGTGATATGCCAACACTAGCAGCAATACCACTGCCCAGATTTTACACTAACATGACCTCTAATATATCAGGATACTAATTAATCATATATGTAATATTGTACGAATTTATCCTGTTACCTGCCTAACATCCACTTTTCGTATGTAGTGGACCATCATCCTGACTAAATCCCAGTCTGCCTAATTTCCTCTTGCAATCTTCATTCAGTTGATACAACCCTCAAATTTCAGCATAAAAGCAGACACTGAAGAGTCTGCTTTTAAGACATTTGCACGATCTTTTAGAGCCTTCCAGATAAGACGTTTGACAAAAGGAATAATGTTTTCAGATGGTATATCCTTGGTGCGCATTTTGTTTGAAACCACCGATTATGAAATTGCTCCCAGCATGGCACTACTGTCCATTAAAAAATCTGCAACATTTGTGTGTACCCACAGTTCAGTATAATTCCTATAACGAGCACTTTATTCATTTATCCAAGTGTCTACGAAGCTCAGATTATCCTTTAATTTTAAACAGACTGCATACTGTGAACATTTGTAAGACAGCAACCCATGAAATTCAACATTTATACAACAGCTCTAATTTACTTGCTGTATTATGATTCCTCCATTTTAAGAAATACAGGTTTAGTTACACATATCTTTTTTTCTGTAATTTTTTATATCACATTAAATATTTAGTTTTTCCATCCACACCATTTAGAAAAGAACTTACAAGTCTAAATCTAAGCACACTCACTGGCAATTGATTAAAATACAAATACAATACAAATACAGTCTCTGTAATCAGGCTTTTAACTGGATTTCAATACATCTTTAAAATCAGCAAAATGGGCAGGTAGAAACATGTACATTTTGTAGTAAGCGAGGTTTTAAAACCTGATATATCTAATATGCAGCATAAGCTAAGGATTAGTACACATAAGGACCAGTCAAAGCAAAAATGCTGGACTGAAAAATATAAGATATTATTTTTCCAAATATACTGCCCATTTATGCATACTGCTAAAAGTTTATTCAAATTGAAGACTATTTCAAATTTACATGATAGATCATGTTTATCTATACTGATGCAAAAAGCACAGCCTGAACTTTGGGCCAAAAAATCCCCCACTGAACTCAGAATTTAGGTCTGAAGTAGTGCAGAACAGCAACTGTGCGTATGCTGAGCAGGTGTCAATTAAAACATACACTTTCTACACCTTAAACATTACGCTATTTTCCATACAATACCCCAGAGCAATATGAAAAATAGGCAAAAGCTTATTTAGGAATTTCTTTTAAGTCAAGATTTGAATGCATTTTTTGAATGCCTAATGTCATCAAATGGGTCCATTTGTAAGCTCTCTCTGGTTTTAATAAAGCAGAAAATTAATCAAGAAATTACCACTTTCCCTTATCTCAAGTAATTCTCTCATACAGAAAGAAAAAACAAACCAGGGGTATGTATCTTTATTCTTCATTTCCCCAAACTTCCAATATTCTTCTATGACCTTTTACTTTCCATTGCAAAATAAAAAGCACAGCAGAACACAATATCTAACCAAACAGGAGATATGCTTAGTGATGGATCAAAATAATACAGTGGATAACAGCCAAAAGACAATGTTAAAGTTCTACTTGTTCTGACCACATGCCATGAAGATATAAAGAATGTACTAGATAAGGGCTATTTTCCATGGAAATATTTATCGTGGGAGATGTTTATCAAATGAAGTAAGCTATTTCTTGACTGAAGCACAAGAAAAGTAATTGTTTTCTTATCTTGTTTCAAGTCATGAGGAGTGTCTTGAAGGATTCCCTGAAGATGATACTGTTCAAAGGTTGCAACAAATATTATCAACAGAAAACATCCCACTGTATCCTCTAGTCAAGATCTCTACTTCTCATCAGTATAGTTTACCTACTTCCTTATCTCTCTGTAAACTCAGGGTGATGAAGCCTAAATAAGGTTTCCAGCACCTGTCTACTTCCACTTTTAGACACAAAAGATGCTTGAACTTATTTCTTTTATTTTTTAAGTCCATGACAGTCATGGCTATCAGGCAGTGGCTGTCACAGCCAGTAAACTGTATTATGACACAGTTCTAGCTACATTATTTTTCTAGTTCCTATGCAAACTCAGCAGCAAGAAATACAGAAGACAAGGAACAAAAAAGCAGAAAGGGTACAGAGAAAGAAAATCCTTTCCTTTCCTCCTCATTTAAAGTGAGATGTGCAGAGTAATCCCTTTCATTTTCAATTTGCAGCCTACACTGTGAGCCAAGATCTGGCAGGGGGAGATGGACTGGTGCTATTTGGTTTCCTGACTGCAGGAAGTTATACACAGGCCACAAGAAAAAACCAGTCACAATTTCCTCTACAAACAGAGTTTAGCACAGAAGAAAACAAAATAAATGAACAAGGGTTTAAAACCAGAGTGGTTCCAAGCAATTATACATTTAAAAAAAAAAAATGGAAAAAAAAATTACAAAAGTAGCAGCTACTTAGAAAAATAGACTAGAGAAATTAAAAACAATAAAAGGGTGAATTCATGAACTGCTTGATGCCAGAAGATCCAGAAGACCTATTCGATGAGGATCTCAATAAAAGGAGTGATTTCTAGGCAATGAAGTCATTAAAGTAGTAGCAAATAACAGGCAGAAAATATTTCAGCATGAGCTGTACAAATCTTCTGCAGACACAGAGATAACTGAAGCTGTAAACCCTCATTCTCATCAAAGCCATCTCTAGCCACACCAGCTACACAGCCACATCAGTCAGCAATAGTCAGCTCTCCAGTCACACTGCCTGCCATCTGCTCGCAGTGTATCACGAGCAGCAGCACATTTCCACCGACACACTGCGTGGGTGCAGTCCCACAGCACTCGAGCCAACACAAGGTACGGCTGCCACGGCCCCCAGCTATCTTGGCTGCACAGTCCTTGGCCATTTCATCAGCAGTGGCACTCAAGTGATCACATCAGTTCAAGGAGCTGCTGTACATGACAGCAGAAGCAACTGATTTTCCATGAGATTGGCTGCCTGAGCTGGCTTGCTGCGCTGTCACATCAACAGCAGCATTGGCTCGAGGGAGGCACCAAAATGATGTGGCTGGCATTAGGAGGGTGGGGTTGTGACAGATCCACATTGGCTCAACTTGCCATGAAACTCAACATGCAGCAGCTAGCCTCAAATCAGATTGTACCTACCCCCACATTGCTTGCCCAGACCACAACCACAAATATCCATAAACCAGCACTGCCTTCAGGGCTAGGAATTTCTTGCCCATTATTTTCCTCTCAATGCTGACCCCATCTTAGTGTTGCCACAAACATTGGTATGGTCAGACATGTGATCCTTACAGAAATAAAAGCTGGGTACTGCTAATATGGGTAAGTTCCCTATCCTGTTTCACTGAGCAACTGCACAAAAGCACAAAGCAGCAGACACTGAAGGCTGGACAGACATTCTCCTTTTGGCATTAAGTCTGAATCAAGCCACTTTAAAATTTATGTTTAGCTACATATGATACTCCCTTACAAACCCAGATGGAATTATCATAATAACCTACCTAGACAGAAGATAATTACTCCATACTCAGAAAAATGTGTTCTCAAAAAGAAAAATTCATGCCTTGATGAGGTCACATCCTATAAAAACTTGTTCCACTGATTGTCTAGCCTTTCAGATAAAAAAAAATGCTGGCTATTTGCCACTACCAAGCACTGGACCTTGCATTACATTTGCTGAACTGAAAGTTCTGTCCTTCAAATTTGAGCAAGTCACCCTCTAATCTTCCCTTTATCCTCTCAATCCTCTCACTATCGGGCTAATTTTCTAAATTTATCATCAGTTTCACCACTTTTTCTTAAAAGTCTTCAGTTTAACAAAATCATTTCTCAATTGGGGAAGCCAGAATTGAAAACATTCTTGTGATAGCTCTTGTTTCAGGTGAAATGTCCTCTTTATGGGAACATTTTACATTTACCATTACACTATGGCAAAATAACCAAATAGTCTTCATGATGCTTAATTATTTTTCAGAATAAGTGCTTTAAGAGAAGTCTGTTTTAAAAGAAGTCTCTTAATGTGGCTTTGTGTGTTCATTCCTCAACACAGCAGCTTTACATTTGATTTATTGAAACAACAGTGACTCTCTCTTGATCTTAATAGCATGAGACAGACTAAGGAAATGGCCTATTGCTCATGTGCTTCGAGGTGTTCCAGTAACCATTCATCCTGCAGTGCTACCAGTATTAGAATATGGGAGTTGTCCATCCAGACCAGCAACAACACACTCAGAATCAGACGTTTCAAAGAATAGTGCAAATGGAAGGAACAAAGAAATCTTTTCTACTGAAGATTTCTAGTTATCTCTAAAACACAGAGACAACCTTGAGCCCTCAGATGCAACATTCTCTACATGTAAGTTAAGACAACAATGGGTATTTTTGTATCTCTACATATTTACATCTAAGTTCTCAGTCTCAGAATTTAATTCAGAGGCATTTCCTTCCTTTCAGTTAGTCCACGTACAGTATGTTCCTCAGATAAGTCATATCTTAAAGCATTTACTGTCATGTTTTTCTCCGTTTCCCGCCTTTCCATTTTACTGACTTGCTCTTGCACTAAAACAGAAACAGGTCCTGCCTCTCTAGAATTCCCATTTTCACATGGGAGCTCTTCAGCACAGTTCTGCTGATACTTACAAGAGCCTCTGCTTCCACTTAAGTGTCTTTTGACAAGACATGCAGAGTTGCTGCCCTAAGGAAGAATTCCTTTTCTTCAAATTACTGAGAAAGTTACATAATAAGATCTAAAAACTGGTTTGAAGGTGTAAATAAGCATTTTTGTAACATGGAAAATTTGAAAATTACTGACCTCTCAAGTATTTAAAACATGTCAGCTTTCACTATTTTTATCCTTTTTTGACTGAAATCATCGAGAATTATGCTCACATAAGTAGACATGGCATTAGTTTCCACGATGGCATAAGCTTTGATGTACTGAGTTCTATACAGCTCTGAACAGTAGAAGCGATTAAAAGCGAAGTTTATAAAATTGCCAGGAGTAGAAAGCTAAAAGAAAAAGTCAGAAAGCCATTACCAGGAAGTCAGCAGATGCATGTTGTAACTTACCAAACAAGCGCTGATGGAAGAGAAATTTCCCAGCTATCAGTCCTGTGAGAATGGCAAGGAGCCACAGAAACACCTTCAAAAATCTCCAGCCTCCTCCTTCAGGGTATTTATTTGTTACAAAGGAGAAACAATTACCAACAACAATAACATTGGCTTCTGTCTGGCTGTGAGATACTGGGTCCTCAGCAAATATTAAGAAGTTAAAGAAGATCACTAAGTAAGCCACAACTAAGCGAGACCACGGGTGCTGGAAGTAGTAGCGGAAGTCTTTATCCATCCTCAGATACTGAAGAAACGGTTTTTGCCTGTATGTAAAGACACAAATGCATAATGTTATATATACCCCAAATTCTCAGAGCTTAGGAGAGACCTGCACATTACAAAAATCAAATCATTGCAACCTTGCCATCAGTAATTTTGAACAATTTAGACTTGACTAGAAATGAAAGTTTCAATCAAAAGATATTGTTAGATTTAGGTAGAGAAAAACTGAAGTTTCTCCCTATTCCAACGTAAAAACAACAACCAAACATATATACATTATAGCACAGGATTTTCAGTCTCAAATATACTATTGCTTTCATGCCTCCTCCATAATGGGGCATGAAAAGAATGGAATGGACGTAAGAATATGGCAGGCTACCTAAAACCCAGACTGCCTTTCCAGCCCCACAAAAAATACAGCAAAGATTTCACAAAGGTTCATGCTAAGCCTAAACAGACTCTTTCTTCGTGTGAGAGAAGGATGGAACCAGCCCAGAAGTCCAGAAGTCTTCTTCCGGATGCTTAAAAGCATATAACCCAGAAAAATCAGCAACTTGTGTTCATATGAAGGAATAACATGTTGGAAAAGTTTCTAGAATTCATTCTTGCAAGTCAGGCAAGTCTGTATATACCTTTTAATTGACTTCAGGGAGTACACCTATAGCTAAGCATATTTTCAAAACCATAAAATAAGACACCCTGAAAACAGACTGTTCTGTATTAATACAAAACCTGTATTTTGAAACTTGCCTACTTATTAAGTACTGCTATGGAAAAATGCAACTGAGCATGGTTAGGGTTTTAGTTGTTTGCCATTTGACTCCTTTTTCTTTTATTCACAACCAGTTAGTTGTTTCATCCTCTCCAACCACTTTGTATGCGCAAAGATACAAGGCCTTTGTGCTGTAGAACACCGAAATTATTCAAGCAACACAGTGTGTAGGAAGAAAAAAAATGTGTCTAGTAATACTGCTTGTTTATTACAGCATGATCCTTGAAGGATACAGTGACAAATTTTCGCAAATGTCATATGCTCTGCAGCAAAAATAAAACAAACAAACAAAAACAACTCACAAAAGACCCAAACCCTCGATCAGTTACTCATCCCTTCTTGGACTTCTAACTTAGGACTTGCAAACTTAGAAATGGCATGAATTTCGATGTCTCCCTTTAGTCAGCCCCTCCAAAATTATTTAATTCCATAACCCAATTTATATTTGTAAAACTGCAAGGAATCCTGTACCTATTAAATGAAAAGGATAAAAGAACCTCTCAGCAGATTCAGACAATGCATTCAGTAAATTACAGAAAGAAATAATGTCCCATTATGCACAAATTACATATGAAAAAGAAAAAAATATCACATTACAGAGTTTAAAAGTTGGCACCAGGAAGTGTCGGTCCTTCAAAAACTTTACGAAAAAAAGTGATTTAAAGTAAGGGTCGTTGCCTAAGAAAATAGCGCTCTGGGGAGAATTAACTGCCTTTAGAGCCGTAAGGATGCCAAAAGCTACTTCTTGTTCTCCTTTCGTTCTGTTACTGCTAAGAAAAGTTTTGGTATTTCCTTATATGTATGAACCATCTTAAAGCCCGAATGGGGCTGGAGATAAACAACTACATGTCCTGGTATTTTTGACAGCTGCCGGATACCCGAGAGTTATCAGATACCCAGCTGAAGATGCGGCTTCCTAGGAAGCGTTTTATAGCATCAGAAGCCAATATTAGAAATAGCAGCAGCGACAAATTGCTAACAAAAATCCTGCTCCTACCTACCTCAACGCCAAAAACGCGGGTGCCAAGAGCGCCGCGGACCACACGCCCGTCGCAACCTGTTAAATCGACCCATTTCCCCCTGCCCCCGGCGCAGACCCGGGGACCCGCGGCCACCTCACCCGGCGCGGCGCCGCCGCCGCCCCGCCCGCGCCCATCTGGCCTCCGTATCCTTTCCCAGGAACGTTTTCCATGTTTGATGCCCAGCCACAGCTCAGACCTTGTAAGGAAGGCCTCACGGGGCAGCTCATCAGGGTTTAACTCTCACTTTGGATAGTTTAAATGTCTCTTGATCCAAGCGTCCTCAGAGTATCCAGGGCACATCCTATATGGCTCTCAACTCCTGACATTTACTGCTAGACCTGATGTTTTGAGACAGCCAAAAGCAGGTTTCTAACTATAACTGCTATGGCAAGAACACGATTCTGCTTTTACAGAGCAGAATTTCCAGATTCCAAATTTTCCAAAGACAGAGACAGATTAAACAAAATATTCTTCACAAACACAAAACCATCAGTTCTAAACACTTCTTTTGATTCCCTTTTTGCCCTTCACTAAGGTTTCCAGATACCACTTCCACTTCATGCTTTTTGTTGCTTTACTACCTGGCCACTGGTGCCATCACCTCTGTCTACACATCCCCCTTCTCCCTTCCCTCAGTGTCACAAGCCACCTCCTTCACCCACTCTGGGTTTCACTGCTGGGTACAAGTCTGCAGTGGTTTTTAAAAGGCCCCCTGTGGCTTTGCCTTCCTCTGTCAGCTCCTATAGCCATCATTCCTTGACAGCCACCCTGCTTTAACTGCATGCTTGTCCTGTTCTCCATCCACAATTTTCTTGTTCGTCCAGACCACACTGCACCAAAAACTTCCACCAAAAGTTTGTGACAATCCACCTTCGCATTGTGGGCATATAGAATTCCACTATACAATACAAGTCAATTTTTGTTAGGCAAAATCACAGCTCATTTCTTTATAGCCAATTAAATTTTTTACTTATTTGTTCTGTCAGTCAGGCAGTTCCTTTCTTGGAACAAAGTGTAGTGTTTGCCTCCACAGCCTACCCTGTTGCTGCCCGGTGCACATGCAATATAAAAAGCAGCTTTTGATCCCTGTCATACTCCTTCAGAAGCTCCGTTCTCTTGGTGGTTCATTTGAGCACGAGATCTCATAGCTGTGCCATGCAGTTAAACCCTCCCATGAGAGCAGCAAGTCAGAACCTCTCTATTCTCATGTTTGGCACTAGTCCAGACACAGAGCAACATATTTTCTTACACTATTTGGAATCTGGCTGTGGTACCGAAAGTTGTTTTGATGGCTGAACCTGACAGAGGCAACTGAGACCCCCCCAAATGAACAGAGACGTTTGGTGATAGTTAAACTGCTTGGCTGATCCTCAGCAGGCCAACAAATGTGCCATGCCTGAATCCTGACAGGACTGCTTACACACAACTGATGTGAGAGCTTCCGGCTTTCCCTGAAAGGATTTCCAAGTATTTACTACAAAATGCCTTTGAATGTATTTTTTATCCAAATATCCTCAAATGGTGGATGCTGCCGCATCCATGAACAGCTTTGGAGGTTTGCCAGAGCTTTCCCAGAAAGCTACATCAGAAGGAGCATTAGTAGTGAACCAAGATGCCAGAAAGATATAATTGGAAATATTTTCTTATCCTGATTAACTCCGAACCATTTCCATACATGTAACAAAAAGAAGCGTATTAAACCACTGAATAGCAAACAGCAACAAAATCTGTGAAAAACTAAATATGAAAATAATATTCATTGTTGACTAGATCTAACAATACTGATTTTAGGAAGAAAGAAATAAGCTGCTTTTGGTATCTCTCTCATGCATTACCCAGACAGAGAACATAAAGTAACCAAAACAAAATACATACTTGTCTGTATTTGCAAGTATATATTTAATTGCTGCAATATGGTTAGAACTAATAAGCATGCATTCAATGCAGAACATATAAGACTGGTCTGCATTTTGAGGTGTATGTATTTTAAGCCTGTTGTGATGGAAGCAAATTCATAAATCATGAGATTCTGCAAATAACTGAAATTTGGATTGGTGCAAAACTTAATAATTTTTGTGTCTGACAAGATCAAAAAAATGAAATTTAACATCATTCTGGTAGACAGACAGCTCAATAAGTGCATGTCCAGACCCACTTGAAATATTCTATTCCAAGGAAATTCAAAGACAATTATAGTGACTGCAAAAGAGCTTCAGAGTGACAGACATTCAGGTAAGAGGCCGTAGGGGTTTAAGGTTTGTCACTACTTGTACCAAGGCTGCACAATAACTCACTTTGGTTTTTAACCCAACCTGCAGTGCTAAAGCATAAAGACAGACTTGGACTGAGACATGATCACCTGGGCTGCGCGTCTGGAGGGGCAGCAGTTTGACAGTTTAAACCAAGCAATGACCAGCCTGACAGGAGGGCAGCCAACTCAAGAAATGCAATTATGTATAAAAGTAGCATAATTTTCAATTACAGATTTATTACAGAATCAACACTTGATCCTGTTCTCATAAAAGTCTATATGACAAAACTCCAGAGATGACTCATCTACTAACGTGTATATTTTTCTTGCCTTTCAGCCCTCCAGACTGAGGCACATTTGCCAAGCTGTTATTGCCTTGGAATACACAGCTGAGAGGGAGGGAGCCTGAGCACTTGCCTTCCAAGGGAAGTTTGAGAAATTCTGCACCTGTACTTTGTTGAATCTGCTCTATCTCTGTGTAGTGCTTGCAGCTACATTAGCCATGACTAACACTTAGGTAGCATCTGCTAATGACTTCAAAAGCTGTTAGGAAATATTTAGTATTTTAGCATGAAATTTAGTACTTGAATAGACAAAACTAGATTGCCAACAGTTGTTCTTCACCTTTGCAGGCAGAACTAGAAGTGTGAGCCATTATTTAATTTGAGTGTCTGTGCATATCTTGTGGAACAAATATGCTGCAACAGCCTCAGCCATCGAGTCTGACAACCTTTATAGTCGTCCGCTACTACCAAAAACTTCAAACTGGACCACCTGATCCATTATCCAACTAATTGGAAAATATCTGCTAGGAAGATTCTCATTCTGTGAGTTTCAATAAATGTTACATTTTTAGTCACCACATCCTTTTTACCTCCTCACCCTGAATTTCCATCTAAAATGCTTTCTTTCTTGTTGCCTGAGTAATTGCACAAAACCCAGTGTGGATTCACTGGAACATACTCTAGCATTGTGATTGCAGCAAATTAAATTTACACACACTAAAGTATAAAATCTACAATTTCATTATTACTGACAAATAAGCTCTATATAACTTCCTACTTCCTGGAATGCAGATCATGCTTTTGGTTGGGCAGGGAAGCTAGTTCAGATTCTTCTCCTACCTCTTTTAAATTAGGAAACAAACTGCAGCTTTACAAAAAATTTCTTGAGGTGCTTACCTAGGTAACTTATCTCACAGGTAACATCTCCTTGGTTGTATCCATACAGTTCTGTCCCAAAAGGTATAGCAGAAGAAATTACAGTTCCAGCACATAATCACAGAGCAGCAAAAGATGAACACACGCCAATTCTATTAACTGCTCCCTTCTTCTTCTCTGGGAAAACAAAAAGAAAAGCAAAAACCTCCTTTGCAAATGAGAACATTCTGCATTAACATCAGACAAAGGAGGAAGCTGCATATCGCTGCAACAGAGCTTCCTCTTCTAGCTGAGATTTAGTCAAGCACAGAGCAGCTCGTGGAGGTCAAGAGAAGTGAGGAATTATAGTTATTGTGCACCAAAGATACTATTTCACCAACCATTTTATCTGCTTTGGCCTTTACCATTTTTTTAGCTCAAGCTGATCTTTATTGGTGTCGCTGATAAGTGAATTTCTTGCATTTTGGGATTCTGGATGCTTCTGACACAATTATGGCAGAAAAGGGCTGTGACATCTGCTTGGATTCTGGAAGAAAACTGTGGAATTAAATGTCTATTTAACCTATGTTTTGACCTTTCCACCACAGTGAAACATTCATCCCCAGAAGAACCACTAGTTGACCACTGCAGTCTTCACTGTGATACACCAGAGTCCTCTTAATTAAGACGACAGCAAAGCAGATAAGAGTCATTTATTATGAGTAATGACAAACAGACAAGCATTGACAGAACAAAAATGGAGGCCTTTCCCTATGAGGCCTCTCTCTTTCCAGCCTCACTACCTCCAGACTGAAAGGGAAGAACTACAGTGAACACAGTATTTTAATCACTACAGAGAATGTTAAGGTCAGGGTTAACTAAAATTTTGAATAAACATTGATTTAAATTAAAAATAGTCTAATTAAGTCTTGAGAATGTCTTTTTCCCAGAAGTAAGACTTGCACTGTCACTCTCAATGCTTCCAGTAAGGCAAAGTGAGGCTGTATTCACACTTTTGGGAAGGGTAAGTACGTGAACTCACTATAGCCATGCTTAATTGATAGCACTGTGAAACAAATTCTGCCAGCAACAAAAGAAAAGCTTGGTCACTTTTAAGCACTAACCCCAGGCTGCTGATTTTTATGACAGTTATTATGCAAATATTTGGAAGTTCTTAAAGTTATAATGCAATTTACATAGGGAACTGGAATTAAAATATATCTATACTATCACTGATAGGTACCCGCCTTAGGCAGAGGGCAGCTCCCAGTCTAACAATAAGAGAACAAATAGAGAAAGTGGCCAGAGTCACTCTTTTCCTGGGCATCTTCTGTTTGATTTTAATCCACTAGAGATAAAAATGTCTGTAAAAATCTTGACCAGTCAAATGTCTACTTTTAATGAAACAAAATAGAAAAAAAATCCATGAACATGGAGCAAAAAAATGTGAAGTGTGGAAATGATTGTCTATCAGTTATATTGGCAACCTGGGAGAAAAGAGTTGGGAAGAACTCCTTGCTCTGCTACTAACTTCCTTTGCTAAAGCAAAGGGACCTCAAACCTGCAGTCCTAAAGCGAATGGTACCATCAATAATTTAAAGGGAGAAAGAAAACAATAAACATTAAAACTTTGAAACACACAGTTCTACTTAACATCTGATTCTTGTTAACTAATGTACAAGATGTTTTCAGGCTTCAGCACTTGGTTCTTAAAGCTCTGGTTTGCATACTATATTCTTTACAAAATTTAAAACCACAGTAATAAAATTACTATATGAATAATTTATTAATTACTTAGCAATATTAAAGTAAAAAGATAGAAATTAAACTTCATTCTATTCATTTAATTCACAGTCGCCTTCCATTCACTGTTTATACCAGCAATTTTACCTGCTCTGAAGATGGTCTCAGGATGTCTTACGTATAAAATTATAAGGTATATGAATAAACTCTGACCTTTCTTTCTTTCCTGGAGTCATGCTGGCATTTGCACACTTTACACACTTTTGATAAAGTGTAAGAATACAGAATCTCAGGCTGCTAATAAAAGAATTTTATTCTCATGATTTTAGAAGCTACTTTTGCTTAAGAGAAGTTCAGCACCAGTGGAAGAACTATTATCTCTTTATTCTTATGAGCCGGCAACCAGCAAAGTCTCTTTTCCATACTTCAAAGTAGCTTTTTGGATACTTTTCATAATAGAGCATTAATATCAACTTCAGCTGGTACATTTGCTTGGAAAAAAAACTGTTATGAGATTTACTATTGTAAATCCTGAAGTTAAATGAAGCTAAGAAGAGGCTTTGTTTCAAAGTCCAGAATGACTGCAGGAGTTTAACTGGCAGTCATGGAAGAACTGCAATCACTCAATTTTCCAAATGATAAAAAAAAAAATTCTTTACTTTCCAACAAGGCTTATGTCAATAGAATAAATTCTGACTTAGTTCATTAAAATGCTTCCTTAAGAAATTATTTAAAAGTACAGAATAAGGACAGCGTAAATCAGCAAAGTGATTAATCTGTTCAAAAAGCCAAATATAACTGAAGCCACCTGTGTTTTCACTGCCTCCGTTCTCCCTCCCCTTTTCTCCTCCTCCAACAAGTTCTTAGTCCTGACAGAAGACCAAAGCAGTCCTACACAGCCACACATTGAGATCACCAGACTCCACAGGTCCAAGCCATTCATCCCTTTTGTCCACCCACTTGTTTCCACAACAGACCTGCTTGGTGCTTCAAAGCCCAGCTTTTACTTTGGGATTCAGTCGAAATTGAATTCAGTTCCAGAGTTCCCATGTATAATATAAGAACTGGGCTTGTATAATTTTCTAGTAGAGGCAAATATTGTATTATATGATAACACTATAGCCCACTGATGGCTGGACTTACACTATCTTAACCTATTTTGCTTCCTTGAGGGGACTAATCCTCACGTAACATCTCTAAGTGCATCCACATTAAGGGATTTGGCGCTTGAACTGTGCAGTACAGGTCGTGTTGCTCATGCTTTCCTAGAGCCCTTGTGCAGGTTACATTTGTATTCACTGCTCTGTTCATCTCTGGCCAATTTCTCTCCAATACCTCTCTGGCTGCAGACATATTTCCTTCCCTTTTGTGCACTGCACTAATTTTGTACTCGCAAAGGCACCAGAATGTGTCAGGTACAAATACGAGCATATCTCAAAGATCTGAAAGTTTACTGTTCCAGGAAAAAATTAACTTTGTTGCCAAGCCTTTATATACCTCATAATCAACAATTTCCGGCCACAATTTGAGGTAAGAGGCATCAACTGGGATACATTTTGCAAAATGAATTTTTGGGATATATTTTATAAAATGTGAGCAAAAGTAAAGAATTTAGCCGGTTAAAAGGAAAAACAATTTTTAAAGTGTAATTCTTTATTTTAAACCAAGTATGTATGTCCTTTTAAAAATAGCCCTATCTAAAATAAAATGTGAAATAAGGGTAGCCCACACGCCATGAAATCCGGCATCACAAAGTACAGAATATACCAGTAGTTCAGGCTTGCTGCAGAAATTTCAGAGAAAGTCAAAACACCAAACTGGTGGGTGTTACTGAGTAAGCGGCTGGAAATAGCATGTGGAGTGCTGAACCAGCTCCTTACAGCAGAGCTTCATCTGCAGGTACAGAAAGAAAGTAATTTCTTCATCTGAGTTTATTCAACAAGTTCATTTTGATGCCTGGTTCATTAAGAGATGGGAACCAAACATGGATTTGAAAAAGGAAGCCAGTTTGATTTTCCCTTTTCCAAACTTTGTGCAAAATCAAGGTGTGGGATGCTTAGCTCTAACCTGTGGGAGGATGAGATCTGGTAGTATGAATCTCTTGGAAGAGGGGGGAGCTAAAACCAAATTTTCATGTCTCATTTTTAATGATTCCTTTGTGCATTTTAACCGAATCCCATCAAATGTAACTCAACTGAAAGAATCAGTTAAAAGCTCACAGCATCTAATAAACAAAATAGTACTTGATGGATTAAAGAAAATCAGAAGTTTGAAAAGATATAAGTTCATATACCTTAAATCACTGACTACTCCAGTCCTACTGACTGTCAAAAAGTAATGTCATGCCAAGCACATGGAATCTGCTATTTAAGAACATAATCTAAGATTATAAATATAAAATAAATTATGTAAATTAGTATTTCCATCTTGCCATTTAAAATCATGAATGAATTATTTAACTCTCTTGTTTAAGCCAACAATAGAAAAAGCAAGTACTGAAAACAGGATTTTAACTTCTGGCATCAAATTTACATACTATTCTCGAGTATATGTCCTTGTTTCTTCAAGAAAGAATTCTGATGTTTATTTTCTTCCAGTAACATGCCAGCATTTCAGAAAAGGCAAATCAATTATGACCTGCCTCATGTTTCATATCCTTGTGTTTGTTCCAAGGATTGAACACTGACACAGCAGTGGATTTCATGACTGCTTTCTATGAGGTACATTAAACTGATTGTCAATTAGGTCAGGCTTTCAGGTTGCAGAGCAAAGATTTCTCACACTCAATTCTTTAGAAATATGAGCTAGAAAATGGCAACTTTCATTTTAGTTTAACCCTCCCCATAACTACTTTGGATTTAAGACAGTCTTTCATCATTAATTTCTGCTGCTTTTGTTTGCAGATATATTGTGATGTTGTTTTTTACTAATAATGAGGAAAGCAAATCAAATCTGAAGAAATTATGTCCATACTGTGTAAAGTGAACACCTCTCGGGGTCATTTTACCCTCTCCTACCACTAATGACTAGGCATGTCTCCATTTCTGAGCTGAGAACGCTATCAGTTCAAGTAATAGTTTAAGCTTATACAAATAAAGTTTGGAACAAGGTCATTCTGGTTTACCCAAGCACCCTTCTGCCAAAAGCCTGAATCAACACCACCATAAGACTCCATAAGGATTTCCTGCAGTTTCAGAGACTGTTTTACCACAACCATTCCTGTCAAGCCTCATTCATACCAGAAATCTTACCCAAAAGTCAGGTCAAAACACTTTGTTTAGGTGTCACCCTTCACTGAACAACTTAGTCTACATCTACATCTGCTCTCCTTGGCTCAAGCAATCATTGTCCACGTTTCATGCCACAACTAAAGCCTTTATCTGTGGTCAGTGACCTAGAGGGAATACTGCTGGATTTATTACGGAATGACAGACAGACACATGGTGAGGTTTGAACATTAGGGTTGTTGTGGTTTCATTTATCAGGGAATGTAAGTCAGGACTAGTTCCTATTTCTGGCTCCAGGGCTTGCTCTGGTATCTTGGGCAAGACAATTTAGCACCATGGACTGCCTCGCATGTCCATCCTGACTATTTGGACTGGTAAGGAAGAATGGAGATTCTTACTTCTACAGGAGATCATCAAGGATTAGTGTTAACTCAGCAGGACCCTGATGTAAGCAGGAGAAGCTGAGCACTGCTACAATACAAGTCAATGTAAATATTTTCATCATGCCCTGCACGGAGGCAAGTTCTGAAGAGATGTATTGCAGCAGCTGCAGCAATTCCTGTACCAGGCTTCTCTCTGTTTGCCATGCCACTGATTCACTGGTCCATATTTTTCCAGGAAATCACACTTCTTCACACACACCCACTTTCAGTGAAACGTGAGCCCGACAACATTTGGGTAACAGTTAAACTTTTGAACCTGTTCTGTAGGAGTAGCCTTGAACTCAGCACAAATACTTGAGGCCAGACTGATGTACTCAGCCCAGGTTTAGTCCCTGCTTTATTTATAGGTCACACCGGATTGGGAACAAAACAGCTTTTAGTCCTTGTTATGCTCTTATTCAAGTCAGCAAGGAGCTATGAATCAAACAAAAAAACCAATGAATTGCTATTTCCTTTTCCCCAATTTCTCTCTTCACAAAGAGTTTTCAGAGCATTTTTCTTTATGATGCATATCCATGGTAATGGCCAACTGTTACCTCTACATACAATATATGAAGAAATAATTTAGATTTTACTACTTACAAGTAAACTCAGTCAAGGCTTATTCAAAAAAGAGATTCCTTAGAGCAAACTACTTATGTATCAATAAAAGCACAGCAAAACCAAGTGTAGGGGGTAGACAGGAACACAGAACTGCTCAGCAAACTGATATTATTTCCTGGTGACAACTTGGATCTGGAATATAAGTCTTTAAAACACTTAGCCTTTACTGTTTGCTAGATATAAACTGCAAGAAACCCAAGCCTGCAAATGCTATAAAGACATATAAATGGTCCCTTTTTGCCTAACAGGAACTGTTTTTAAGCCTAAAAGCTGATACTTCACAATGCTACCATTTAAAATGTCTCTTCACCGACTCTAGCTTGTAAAATTAGAGGAACCTTGCCGAACATGTTACAGGGAGCTGTGTCTATCTTACCATCAGCTTTTTGAGTTTGCCAAGAAGCTGAAGTAGGGGAGCAGATGATGTTAACAGTGTGAATCCAGCCGGAAGACTCTACAGAACAGAAACTATCTACTAGTGTAATCTGTGATTTGTGTTGTGAAGGAGTAACTGGGGAGAAAGTCAAATGGAAGACATCATATTCAAGAAAAGTAAGATGCTGTATGTGAAGCTTTGATCCTTTTTAAGGTGACAGAAAAAGTGCCAGGATTTCCTATCCTAATCATGAGATAAATTATTATGATAATATACCCTTGCCAAGGGAAAGATTAATGCAGTAAGGACCACAGCAAATGGCTGTCAGAGCTGAACAGTCATACTAGAAATGGTCTCAGAAAAGAGAAAGTAATCTAAATTCTTACTGCCCTTCCACCCAATGCAGAGATGGGAGAGGCGGCTGCAGAGAGGCTGCTTGCCAGGGACAGTAAAACAAATTCAAAAAACCAATCTCTCCTATCTTGAGATCTTTTCCTCAAATGTGGTGCATGTTGCCTCAGCAAACAGTAGGACAAGGTGTTTGTGCATAGGCAGTACAGAAAGTAGATATTAACAGAACAAAAGATCACTTCATGTAGCAGGGAAAAGCTTCTCCCTCTTTTCAGACAGCCTGGTGTGTTTAAGGACAGGCAACATGAGATGCAAGCCAACAGAGTTCCCCTCTGCTGTGGCATGACAGCTCCATTTTCATGATGGGATTCCACAGAGTCTTTACTGCTGCAAGGAAACTTTAAACTAGTTTATGCCTTGGTCACACACCTGCCCTCACCACTGTGGCCATGTTGGACATTTTGCAGCTGCACACAAGGTAATTTCACAGAGCAGGGTTAGAGCACTTCAAACTGACAATGCTTCCCATAATGAAACATACTACTTTTATAAACTAGGGTTGAATTTGTTGCCAGAATAAAGGAACCCAGGTCATTTTTGCCAGCATAAACTGAATCCTTTCTTTGCCAACCTACAGTCTCCTATGTTCCTTACAAGGAAAATCATACACAAAGTATAGAAGACCACAGAAAACTTCCTTTCTTAAGTCAGGTAATTGCCACTGAGTGATTTAATGGTGAACAATACAGAATAATTTTGATTAACAGAATGTAATAGAAATAGAGTTGTTTCACATAACCTTTCAGTCTTCAGTGCTGTAGTTCAGTCCTCTATTAATAGAACTGTCAGAAAGTGTACTCATGCCTGAACTGACATCAGGTACAGAAAGTTGAGTGAGTGAATTTAGTGCTGGGTTAACTGACATTGTGAACAAAGCCAACTTTTTATTCCTAAAAGAGAAATACCATCCACAATAGTGTCACTTCCCATCAACACGCCTGAATTCCAATCCGGGTAACTGTCTCTTAGCATAATAAGTTTACAAAATGGACTTGCACATGATAGCCTCCTCTGTTTAAATGGATAGATTGTTTTTTTAAGATTAAATGAACCTGACTGAAGCAATACAAAATACAAATACAAAATACATTTAGGAAATAGAGTCAACCTACAAAGGAGAAGGGCTTTCACAGAGACTTTCTTTGGCTAAGGACACGCTTATGAGATGAATTTCAGTAATGGTATCATACACTATGGGATGTCTTCTGTCATCCCAGTTTAATCATTGAAAAGGACACAGATTTAATCAGAACTGCAAGAATATCTGGGAATAGTATTCTGATTAATTATACTAGCACTGTAATGGAACTCTCAGACTATACTGGGCCTTCCAAATTGGAGAACAGGAAATGATGTTACCATTGCTCATTCTCTTTCCTTTTGTTGCAAGCCAATTTTGGTATTCTACTACCTTGTAGTAGAAAAAATAAATTTAAAAAATTCCTTTTTATAAAGGATTTGAACATTTTGGCAAACTGATACAGGATAAATCCCTTTGTAGTAATTTCCTTCTGCAATAGAGCAGGGAGTTTCTTGCTTTCTATCACTGGTAATAATGGTTCATCCAATTAGCCAGAAACTACATTTACTTGAGAACTGAAATGTAAAATTAGGGAATCCAATGAAACACTTAAAGCCAGAGGAGCAGAGCAGCCTCTATGCTTTAGTTTGGAACTGCACACACCTATTTATCACAGTATATTTTTCACAGTCAACAAGTGAGCCTATAGACAATTTGTACTTTTGTCAGGCTTCTCCTGGCCATTTACTTAGTTCCTTGGTATTAACTATCTTAATTTTTAGCTCTTTCCCTCTGCAGTGCCTGTCCTCAGACTTGTAGTCATCCTTCAAAAGCCCTTTTTCTGGAGGTTTTTGCTAAGAGAGATCCAAACCCAAGCCTAGGTTGCCCTTCAGGGATACACTAATGCAGGAAAGCCCCTTCACCTCATAAGTGTAAGAGTTAATTTAGGCCTTTTATCTCTCTTTTTCTTCCCTGGGCGCATCCTCAGTGCAGTGGCACAGTGCTCCAAAGCATCCCCATCACACACACAGTCAAAAATGCACATTTTGCAGCAATCCTGTGTGAGCAACTTTTACCCAGCAGCTGGTAACTCTTTTAACCTGTTCTGTTTAGCTGCTCCTCAAAACCTCCTGTATTTAGTGGGTTGGAAGATAGCAGCCACCTGAGGGCCAGCAGGGCTCTGAGCACAGACACTGTTTTTACTTACTCCCTGTATCTGACAGTCCTGTGCAGCCTGGTGATGAGGACAGATGTCTCGGGGGCTGCTGTACCTCAGCAGAATCTCGATCCACCCCCTGCCATGGGCAGGGACGCCTTCCACTATCCCAGGTTGCTCAAAACCCTGTCCAACTTGGCCTTGGACACCTCCAGGGATGGGGTAGCCACAGCTTCTCTGGGCAACCTGTGCCAGGGCACCACCACCCTCAAAAGGAAGCATTCCTTCCCAATAATGTCCTTCATGAGGGCCTTTGCAGATCCCAGAATCGTTAGGGTTGGAAGGGCTCTTTGCAGATCACCCAGCCTAACCCCTTGCGAAGGCAGAGTCACCTGGAGCAGGTGACACAGGAAGGTCTAGGTGAGTTTGGCATTTCTCCAGAGAGGGAGACTCCACACCCTCCCTGGACAACTCTGTCCCAGTGCTCTACCACACTCACGTAAAGAAGTTCTTCCTCAGGCTGAGGTAGAACTTGTTGTCATTTAGTTTATGGCCTTAAATGTCCTTCGTAAGGAGATTCCCCTCATGAAGCGCTCTGCCTTCCTCCCCGCTAACTCAGGCTTGACTCGAGAAGGGGAGTCAGGGACCTTCCCAACATGGCAGCCAAGCACTGCTCCCGCCTCCCCGCCCCTCAGCCGCTCTCAAGATGGCGGCGCGGAAGGGCCGGCGACCGGCCCGGGTGCGCCTGCGCGGGCCCGAGTGCGGTGAAATTCCTAGCGGGGGGAGCGGGAGGTGGCGGCGCTGAGGGTTCGGAGCAGGAGGCGGAGGGCGGCTCGGAGCCACGGCCGCGCTGCCCTGCCCGGGACCTTGCGTGCTGTGGCGGCCGGCGCCGAGCCAGACCCCCGGCGGCCGCGGAGCG
>VZTF01008205.1:1152614-1220618 GCA_013397755.1 Cnemophilus loriae
GGCTGGGGGACAGGCAGGGCCGGGGTGCTGGGCCCGGGCTGGCGGCGGAGGGGAGCGGGGGGTCAGCGGGGTGTCAGACGGGCTCGGTGTCGCCGCACCCCCTCCCTTTGTCCCCGGGCGGGCGGGCGGCCGAGCTGGCCCGGCCCGGCCCCGCCGAGGGGACCCGCATGCGCGGGGCCGCACAATGCGGCTCCATGTGTGCACTGCCACACTTAAAGGGAAACGAGCCGGCAGCGCTCCCTTCCTCCCTCCCCCACTCGCACATGTTCGCCGCATCCTCTGCCTGCTGGGCCGGGATACGGCGATCCACTCGAGGAAGCGCACGGGTCCGCCCGGTACCTTGGGAGAATCGCGTCGCCTTTTTCGTCCCTTACGTAAAAATTGCTTCCTACCCACTTAAGGGAATGGGTGCCAGGTGTACCTAAACTCGGGCAATTACAGCGCTGGCTGGAATTGAGCGAGTAGCCATACAAAGGGACAGGGTCACTGAGTAGCACAGGAATTCCCGGAGGAGGATTTTGGCCCGAAACTTCAGTTAGTGTCGTTGAAAGCCTAAGGGTGGAAAACAGCATTGTTAGCAGTAAGGAGATGAGGTTGCATAACCGGGTGTAGCGAGCTGGATGGTGTGTTTGTGCATCTCCAGCACTGTTTTCTGGGTTTGGTTGATGATCAGTTTGAGAAACTTAAATATCGTTAACTACTAGCACAGAATGTTTTACCCGTTTAAGGTGAACCCCTTTAAAAAAAAAAAAAATCTCATACCGTGGTTAAAAAATCTCATCCTGTGTCCTTAGTCCTGAACATCAGCCATGTGCGTGTTAATGCCTTGGTAACTGCTGAAGTTACTAGTGACACTCAGTGAGGTGTTTGCACGTTCAGATAAGCTAGTAACGCCTAGGTATGGGCTTACTGCAGGAGCTCCAGACTGGATGTGATGTGAAGCTTCTCTCTCCTGTATATGATTCCTTAAGGGAAACAATAGTGTAGAACAGTTGCTTTCTAACTTGATAAAAACAAGCATTTGGTAACCTAGAGTAGTTGTTCAGCTGTCTGGAATTTCTCTTTTAGTCTACTAATTGTGCTCCACAGAAGAAAGTTGGACATTTAGCTGAAGTCTCTTGATAGTAAGTATTCAGCTTCTGTGGTGTTTTTTTGGGTTTTTTTTTGTCTTGTGATGTCTTAAGACCTTGTGTAAGCACAGACTGGTTGGATATTTAAGTACATTTGTAGACTACTAGTTCTAGGGGTTAACTTCTGTTTAACTTTCTGCTCACTCTTATCTGAAGGCTTTATGTGTACTGGTAAAAACTGGTGAGCTTTTCTAGTTGCCCCTATTACTGATTCAACTGTACTGACTGCAGCCATTTGCTTGCACCATGCAGCTAATGTGGGAGTTTTGTGTTTTAAGTAATATCAATACCTTTGGTATCCCTTTACAAGTACTAAAAGAAATTGAAACCATATTAAAAGTGACTTTGAGTGTGCATGAAGTGACACTGAAGTGAGCACTGAAGAAGAGTCTTGAACTCTTCAAAAGTCCTACGTGGAATAACTGACCCAAGAAAGTTATCATATATGGAAGAAACTATTTTCTACATGACATCTGAAGTGAACTGGCACTGGACTGACACTGGTTTTTCTGGTGTCAGGCTGCTTGAAGTCACAGTGCAGAGACTGAGCTTCATGATTTTCCTTCCCTACTGCTGACTGTCTTCCAAGTCTCAGCTGGTCCAATGTGTCCCTTTGTTTATACCCACACTGTTTCTTCTACCTCAAACCAAAAGTCACCACTCTGGTGATATTTGCCCTGGTTGGACTGATATTCAGTCTCTCTGCTCCGTGCAGTTTTTGTCTATATCAAGTGCGGTGAGTCATGGGGTTGTACATGGTGGTTGGGATTTGGAGGACGATAAACAGACAGTTGATATGAGTTATGTGATCTAAGCTAGTTTAAATTGCTTTAGATTATTCACCTGTGCTTCAATAATGACAGGAGATCTGAAGTTAAAGCAAGACATCCAGAAATGGAGGGAGATTGAAGTGTGGATCTGAAACCTGTACAATAGTGGAGTAGCTGAGGAGTATAAAAATTCTTTAATGGTGAGACTCTGGATATCTCTTTTAGATGCCAATAAGAAAAGACAATGGCAGGAGGAGGCAGGAATGCTAAACAGTAGTTCTCAGAGTGGCTACCTGTTTGGTCCCCCGTATGCTTTTGTTCTTAATTATGGGGAAAGAAGGTGTCTGGCATGGAGCACTTTCACGGGCTGTTTTAATTCCTGAGTACTTTGTCAAAGTATAGGTCAACTGATGAGGCTGCTGGTTGTCAGCGAGATGTAAAACAATGGGTCTTATCAAACAGAGCAAAACTTGAGAACATAACCTGAAGTTGTTCCAATAAGTGTATGAAGACAGCCTATTTTTTTTTTCTAAAGCAAGTTGCCTTGTAACTTGAGCAGGGAACTGGTACCACAGCACCATGTACAACATGCTTGTGTGCTTCAGTGGTGTGTTCTAGATGCTGATAATGCACTGAGAGAATGAACATTCAATGACAGTCACAAAATATAACTTTAAGTTAGATGTGGGTTGTTTTTTAATCTCCCAAATTCTATGTGGCTTCACAGTGCCTTTGCTAATGAAATACTGAGCTGGATCCCCAGGGATTTAGTGTAGTAGCTGTTTTTATATTGACATGTGCTGGCTCCTATTTAGGCACAAGAACAATTCAAGGTAGTAAGAACTTTGGGTAATTTTTATGGTTTTGCTTTTTGCTTTGTTTTTTTTGGGTTTTTTTAAGTGATGGGTTGAGATCTCTTAATACCAAAGCCATATAAAAAGGGTAGTCTAACTAGAGCTGGAGGATCAGATATCTATGGATATCTGTAAAATTAAATGCTATTCCCTCTCAAATCAACTTAATTGTAAGCTGTATGTATGTATTTGTTCTTACCCGTTTTTTTTTTTTTTTGTTTTTTTTTTTTTTTTTTAGAAGAGGGACACTTTGTGGGTTGGTAACAATGTGAAATAGAAGCTGTGACCTGTCCTTTTCTTCCAGGCAAGGTACAGGAAAAACGAAAAGAAAAAAAGTGCCCCTGAACTTCCAAAAAAAAAGTCTATAGCAAGTGTGTAGATTGGTGTAGCACTGGGTTAGCAGAGTTCACCCCTCAGGGGAGCTGCTGGAGGATAAACTGTTCTTTTAACAGCCTCAAAACTTTATATTCTTTAAAAAGAGATGCAGACAACAGGGTGTAAAGCTGCTCTTCCAGTCTCCAGAGCTGTCAAGCCCAAAGGTTTTACAGACTGAGGTATTTCTCTGAATACTTTTATTTCGTCTTTCTGTCAAATTCTTGCTGACACAGAGACTTCAGAGTAGGCAGACTTGTCTAGTTCAACCAGCAAAATCATACAGGGAGGATGCAGTTAAATCAGTAATGTACAGTGGAACTAGAAGTGCGAGTTCTCTTTAATATAAACATGGAGCATTGGAAATGGCAATAACCATGCCTTTGTTGGCTGAAGTTGTGCTGGGTTGTAAATAATCTCCAACTTAGGATACAGAAAAAGCAACACCAAGGCTTTTCTTAAACATGAGAAACGTGGCATTATTTCAGTTCAAAGTTTATACAGGTTCTATTTCAAAGCAGAAATATCTAATTAAAAATTAACATGTTGGAAAACTGTATTAAATACTTAATGTGACAGTTGAACAACTTTTACTTTCTTCTGTGGAGGAATCTTGCCATGTAATGTTGAGCTAGTTGAATTTTTGGCAATTAGATAAGACTTACTTTTTTAAAAATCTATTTGAGTAGTGACTGGAGAGGGAATTGCGGAGTGAAGATCACTTTATACATCAAAGCTGAGATGCGTATTTCTGGGATAGCTGGTGTATAAGAAACCTTTGTTTACAGTTGAGCACTGGCTTACAGTAAGTTTGACAATAAGATAGTCATTTCAGTGGCACTGATGTGAAGTATTAATTTGGTACTAGATTGCCTGTTACCTGCATTGTAAAGGTCTGTTCATATGGACAGTAATATTCTGTATTATCCCAAATAATTAAGACTCCAAGGTCCTGCACATGTCAAACGTAGCATTTTAAGTGGTCCTGAAATTATAAACACCTCTGCATATTTTTTTTTTAAAGACTCTTTTATTTTTTTTAGATAACTATAAATTTTTTTGGTCTGATGCTTTTTGGGATACTTAGGTACAGCATGTGTGTAGCACTCACCTTAACCCCCTGGCAGCCTAGGGCCCGGTTACAGCAGATGAGATAATCCTGTTTCTTGTGAGGTTGTGCTGACAAAATTATCAAAGCTCCCTTTCTCAAGCTGACTTTATAGACAATATCGTTGCTAAAACACAGGCCTTGCTCAGACTCCAGTCACTACAACAGCACAAGCAGCCTGAACTTCTGTTGCACTGTAAATAACATGATAAATGTGACTAATGGCAAACTTTGTCTGCTACGTGTTAGTTTTCCAAATGCTTCTCTTGCAGAAATAATCTGAACTTTGCATCTTCAAAGAAAAGTACATTTATTACAGCAGCCACCAGCAAAATTTCAGGGGTGCTGGCAGTTTTGGAAAGTGAGGTTTAGCTAAACCTCAGAATGGAAGGGCTTGATGACTCAACCAGTTGCTTGAACAGGATGAAGCAATGACCTGTTTCATAAACTTACTATAGCTGCCTCATCAAGGAGTCTCTGCCTTGGCTCAGCCTTAGGTCGGCTTACTGATCTTTCAGGGAAAGAACCAAACTTACCATGAACTCTTGAGTTCTTTCCTTCTCTGCTGCCCCCAAACAAGGCATTGTAAGTTACACCAAAGTAAGGGCCTATCTGGATCTGGCAGTAGAGTGATTTATTCCTGTTTCGTTTGAGAATCGTGGAATGGGAGAATGTTGCTGGAGATCCTCTGAAGTAAGGAGCAAAATTAATACCATTTGAGAAAATACTTTCATCAGAAGAATTCCTGCTTTGTTGATAAGAGTTTCATTTGGGGATGTTAAATCATTCAAAACCAACTAAAATGTCTTGACTTGTGTGATTGATACTGATTCCAACTTCAGTATTGTAGTTATTTGTTGCAGAAATGCAAACTAAGGATTTGTTGATTTGCTGTATATAATATATATTTGTTTAAGAGAAACTGATATGGATAAAACAAGTAGAGTGAATGCTCTTCAGATGAAACCACATGTAATTATAGCTGATTCTGCCTTGACTTTTCTTTATATTGAGATTTCTTTTTAGTGCAAGACAGACTTGGAATAATATGTGCATATTCAACTAATATAGGATTACTTGGTCCCTTCTGTGGTTGGTACAGGTTGGCTTTTAGTTTCCTTGAAGCCCTATGTTAAACAGTTTGAAAATAAGTGACCTTCGTAGATGAAACTCATTTGGTCAAATAGGCGTTCTGCTAAATTTTCTTCCTGTAGTGTGTTTAATCAATCTCTGTTTTGATCTAAAATACAACAGTTTGTTCCCAGCATAGGGATGAGGTTCTAATGAAGTGGAACTGAACTGAAAGGTGGCTGCTGTTCTGAAAGCAAGAACTAACCAAATACTAAAATGAGTGTGCAGACTTGGGTGCCTGGAAAAAGGGGAGCCAGTGGCTTGGGTGAGGAAGAGGGCATGTGACTCCTGAAACTCTCCTGTCCGCTTTTTGTGTTCCAGTGTATGGGAACCGAATCAGGGCAACACTTCACATGCAGGCCTTTGCTCTCACCAAGCTGCACCTGCTCTGTGCTTCAGTTTTCAGTGTTATGTGGATATCTGTCAGTGTCTGGTCTTGAGATCTTTCACTTACGGTCTCTAGTAGGCTTGAGCTTTAGGCCACCCTGCAAGTGTAAATGTTCATATTTGCTTTTCTTTCCTGCTCTCAAGTCGAAGGCATATCAGCTGGAGCAGAGATCAGATATCCAGATCTTGTGAGAACACTAAGTATAGCAATCTAATTGAAGTAGGGTTCCATAAAAATAACTGCTCTCCCGGACAGAAATGTTAGCAGTTTTTGCACAGGTTTAGATTAATAATAAAGGCTTTTTGATAGAAACCCTCTGTAAGGGTTTTTATATACAGTCTCTGTGTGTGTGGATTGTTAAGGGAAACATATTTCTGTGCTGTCATCATACACCTCATAGGTCAAGCTGGCTGTTTTTTTAGCTGGCTGGCACTTGGAACTGGTCTAGAAGATGGTGCTGTCAGGAGTCGTTTAAAGGAATGTCTTAAAACAATTCTGAATAACAATGTGGCTCAAGTTAGGATATGCAAACCTGTTATTCATATTATAAGCAGGAGAGAAAACAAGCTGGAAAATTGTCCTTGACTTGCACAATAACTTATGTATATGACAAGGAAAGCTCCCGATGAACTCCTCAGATGTTAACATCTGCCTGTGGCATAGGCATGCCATAGAGACTTCTCAGTGGATTTCTAATGGTGTTCTGTTCTTGTCTATGAACCATACACATCCTAGAACCCTTGGCTCTGTGCAGCAGTGCTGTTTCATGATTAATGTGTATGTGACTGCTCAGAAGATACTTGGATGGAATTTTTTTTCTTAGCTTTAGTCCGTTGGTAATTTGCAAATAGCTTTTAGGAAGTTAGTGAACTTCTCCTGTCCATGGTAAACTCAGCTACATTAATGGCACCTAGGACGACACCTGTCTTGCCAAATTCCAGCAGCTGTGAGCAGTAGGCATCTGAAACTTGTAGTCTTCTTTATAGGTGAGAGAAATAAGTATGTGTAGAGTGTGATTCATCTGACCTGTTTTTGACACTTGCTTTGGGATAATTATGGTGTCTCAGAAACTACTTATCCCGATACGATCTCTTGCATGCTGCTGAGGGTGACCATCTCGAATACAGACAGATACAGATACCCATTGAATACTTGTCTAACTCTTAAGAGTAGGAAACAGGCATCAAACATGGAGGACAAAGTGGAGGTGGCGTTTCTGTTACACTGAGTGCGAGAGATAAATGTGGCCCTGTGCTGCAGTTGACTCTATGGGCAAAACACTGAATGTTCTCTGGTGACATACTTGCTTCCTTTTGCATGTGGGTTTCAGAATCAGGGTTCTTCCAATTATTTTTACTATGCTTGTTTTTCCCTGCCTCATAACACTTCCCCTCAAAATTCAGAACTTACTGGGAATGGTTTGGTTGTGGTCTTTTAACAGACCTTGTTCAACCTCCATTTTAACCTGGGTGGTATAACTGCTGGATTGTGGTCTGATGGAATACACAGCATGCTTCTAGCAGTCTAGTCAAAGAAGGCTCTTCAGGAAACATTTTATCTTGATTTCAACCGAAATTACATGACTGATAGTAATTTGAACATATATTCTGAACTTACTGCTGAGAACCTTAATTCTGGAAGCATAACTTTCAAAACTTCAAACAATACTATGGCATTCAAAGGTTTTCATCAGATGAGTATGTTTTGTATTTCCAGTGATTCGGACAGGAAAGTAATTTGAACACCACATTTGTTTTGAAAGAGAAGATTTGTGGGCTTAGTAGGCACAACGTGGTCCACAGTAACTTAAGTTACTGAATTTAGCTATTTGCTTAATGGCAAATGCATGGAGGGAGGGGGAAACAGACCTTCCTTCTGTAGCGTGGAATGTTGGAAAAGGACTGGTTTGAGTGTGTGTACACAGAAGGGTCCATGTATGAAGAGTACTGCAAAAAGAAAATGCCTCAAAACAAATCATGACTGTTCTTACCTGTCTTTAAGACTCTCAGGTGAAATGGTGCACGGGAACAGACCGTGGGCTGGGTAAACTGGGTTGCCAGGTTAGATCAGTTGCTGGGTGTCTGTGCTCTAGTTGAGACTGTCTAAGAGCTGGTTTTGAGACCTGTGAGAGAGAAATCCAAAAGAGCATTGACAATGTCTACTGATGTCCAGCTCCATGGGCTTAAGGGATTACGGGGAACTCTTTAAGAACTGAGGCAGTACTAAAGACCTGCAAGCTCCTGATTGGAGTGTTAAGACTCAGTTTTCCACTAAGTAACTAACCTGAACTTCCAGTTGTCTGTCTCTGGGTATGCCGTGACTCCTATGACCGTGGAGCTACAGAATATACAGAATCAAGAAATTCAGTTTTTAGCTTAATTCTAAAATAATATGATACCTTACTCATAAAAGAATTCCAATCTCTATTTACTTAAGCTTCTTTGGTACCTTAATCCTCCTACCTGTAGTGGCAGGAAAAAGTTTTAGGAACTTTGGGCTGCTCACCACTTGTTTGCAAAGCTGAACTGTTGCCATGGCTAGGAATTTGACTAGGAATAAAACCAAAAGTCAAACAAGAAGCCTCCAGTCTTGTCCTCTGTCCTTTCAAAATCTGCTTCACTGTGCAAATCTATGGAAGACTTCACAGGTATAGCTGAGGAGTTGGCAAGCAAAGCAGTACACAGAGGTGTGTAGCACTGCACTGAGATGCAGCTTGCCTGTTAATGCTAATTGTGCAACCCCTCTTACAAATTTTCTGAGCTCTGAGAATTTGATTTGTGGAAGTCTGCAATGCTGCCCTTAGTAAGAGGGAGTGATGTGTGGAGCACTGGAAATTAGTTAGTTGCCAGGCTAAAGTCGAACCTAAAGCTGCTGCTGAAATGGTTGGTAGAATCTCTGCTTAAGACAGGTTTGTCTTCACCACGTTAGTCTCACTTCAAAACAATTTCAATGTCCGTCAGAGAATTAGTCTGTTCTGTCTTAAATGTTGTCTACTTGTCACTCCCACAGTGGCTATCAGGAGCGTGTGCATATTTTGTGCTACGTTTTGTGTGAACTTCTTGCATGAGCTTGTGGAGCAAGACAAAACATGATGAAAGCAGATAATATGGGGAGCTTGGAGAATACATCTCCACATAGAGATCATGTTACTTTATCATAATCTCAGCCCTAGTTCTCTAGAATCCAAGAGCCCTGCAACTGCGTCTGCAGGCAGCAAAGTTTTGGAAATCGTAACTGACCTAAGTGAAGTAATAGGACTATATGGAAGTCACAGTGTGGAGTACAGAGGAAGAGTCTGGAGTGAGGATTTTCAGTGTGAACAGTTGTTAGATGCTCCTGGACTAGTGCTGAGCCTCACAAAAAGCAACAAAGGCAGCACAAGCCTAAGGTGCAGCAGATATAAAGTGCTGATACGGCCTGCTTGCTCTGAGAGCTGTATAAGCCAGCTAGATGGTTTATCCAGAAGCCTTAGCCAGGACTTGGGCTCCCTAGTCTGTTTTTGTGTTGTACTCTATCCACTGGCTGCGCAAAACTCAAAAACACTGTGTAACTTACTAAAGAGGCTGCTATTAAAAAAATATAGGAGCTCATATTTTTGAAAGCTTTGTACTGTAATGTAGCTTAAAATACGCAAAGAGTTCATATGCAGTGGCTGGCTGGCTGAGACGTCAGGCTGAAAAGTTTGGATGCCATACATAGCAGTTCCGTGGAGCTAGGGGGCTCGTTCTGCTTAGTCATTTTGGTTGATGCTGTTTTGCTCTGGGATTGGTGAAGTCTCTTGGTTTATATAAAGGCAGTTTCAGTGAGTGTGAGAACATCAGTAGCTTGATGTAAACTAAACACTGAAACTGGAAGTGCAGCCCATGGTAGTGTGTTGGCTCAAGTTTAAGGCAGTGGTAATTTAGTTCTGCTTTAGTAAGAGCTGAAGGGACAGACAGTGTGTTGTGTGGCAGATCGTGTGGAAAGGGAGCCATAGGGCTTCAAAATCTGTTCTGGATTTAAACTACTCTGTTGAATTATGGGTCTTTAGCCTTCCTCACCTCCCAAATCAGGTATTGGATTTAATCCCAGGTTCAGGACTGGGATTAAAGGAACTGAATGTCTAATTTATAAGCAGACACTGGATTCTTTTCCAAGTATGTTGCTGCTTGGCAGCTGTCCAGGTGTGTGCTGCTTTGGCTGTCAGCTGCTGCTTGGTCTGCAAAGGGCTCTACCTGAAACTGCTTCTAGACTGAGTGTAAGAATGTTTTGAGGTTTTTTTTCTTCTACTGAGTAGAAAAATGCCTATTATATTAAATAATCAGAAATGCAAAAAATATTGTCAGAAATACTAAACCACAGACTGTAATATATAGTAATTGCTAGTAAATGGCATTTAGTTAGGCATGGACATGATGGAAATATGTTAATATACTCATTTATATTTAATAAGTACAGCATATCCTTAGCTGAACAAGAAATCTCAAAGTAGAGCTGTTGGAAAAATAATGTGAAGGAATACAATTCTTCATAGGTGTCTGGCTTATCTGCTTTTCCAGGACTTGTAGGGCAGTTCTTCAGCAGGGCTTTGTAGAGGACCTGCACTAAGAGCTTGTTCCCCTCTCCGTGCCTGGAGAAGGGAACCAAATCCTTTGCTTTATCCACACGTTTGTCTAGGGAAGCTGCTGTTCAGGCTGCAAGCAGTTAAGTGCTGTGGTTAGTGGGGACTGACAGGCACAGGGAGCAGCTGTCCCCTGCTCTGGGTGCAGTGACAGTGTCACTCGGTCGGTGGGCAGTGACACCGGCCTCGCACCAGTCCTGTGCGACTGAGCTGTGTGTGGGTGTTCCTTTTGCGCCCTGCCTGCATTGCTATTCCTTTGGGATTTTGGTTCATGGATTTCACTACTGTGCGAGGCTCAACTAGTGAAGAGAGAGGCAAGAGACAGGTGGTACTACCGGTTAACTTTCCTGATATGCAGCACTGACTATATCCAGGGAGAAAAACAAAGCCAAACAAAACTTGGGCCTTGGTGTTGGCAGGTTTTAATGAGTAGCAACTATTGGCTATCCATGGTAAAGCAGCTGAGGATGATGCTTTTCATGTCTCAATGCAGAACTTTCCTGAGACTTCCTTTTTTGTCTGCCTGCCAGCCATGTTGTTTAGTTTAGCATAAGTAATCTGGATGGTAAAGCTCATTTTTAAATTGCTGTTGGTAATTCTGCATACCTTTTGTGGAGAAGGTGTATGAGCTTATATTCATTGTTTTTGGTCAGAGTATTTCTGCAGTCAGCAGCTGTTTGAGGTGTGCTTCGATATTGCTGTCATGGAAGGAAAATAACCTTTTCACAAGCCGAGACTGATGCCACCTCCTGTAAAAGAAGTAATATGCTCATTTGCTTTATAGGCAGTATCCACTAAGCAAACTTCTTTAACTGCTTTAACTGGAGATTTTTGTTAATGATTGTCTCTTTCATACAGTTTACAGATGTTTTGCATTAATGGAATTGACATCCAGGAATCTTACTCCTTCTCACAAGTTCTCTTGCAATATAGTGCTACATAGTCCTAGGTGTGAATTGGAGTGTAAGAGCTGTCTTTCTTTGGAAATTAATACTCGAAAGATGTTTTGAACTACTTAGGGATAAAGTTGTTTGAGGCTGAGACAGATGTAGAAAGAAATCGAAACAGCACACATTAAGAATTAGAAAAGAAAATGAAATTGGCTTTGGAAATAGTGTGACGTATTTAAATAGAGAGAAACATTCTGAATTTTTTCAGTCTTAAGTTCTGGCAGTCTTTAAAGTCTTATCAGTGAGCAGTGATAACTTGTAAACAATAAGGAAGCTAAATGTGAGCAGTTTGAGTTACAGCAGTTCACACAGAACTTGGCACAAATCCTTTTTTCTCTGTGGAAATGCAGAAATGATGAGACTTGTGTTTCACAGGCTTAAATTCAAGTTTGAAAGTCTTAGGTGAGATACTCAAACCTAGTATTTGCATTCTGACTTCTGTAGTTACTACAGTGGGTATTCTGAATTACGCTACTGATAATATCTGAAAGGGTGATGTAGATGTCCTGGGCAGAGATGGCTTTTTTCACAAGCAGTAGGCAATTTTTTTAAAATGAAATCCTGTGTGAAAAAGCAGGTTATATTCAACTGCTGATGTGGTGGAACTTTTAATAGACCGTGCTGAAGAAACATTTGTATTAAGGAGGTAGTAAGGGACTGGTGAAGCTCTCTCTTAATGTGAGGTGCTCACCTAGGCTATCTGCCCTTTCAGCTAAGATTAAATAGTTACTCAAGCTTGTGCAGCTGTTTCCACAAAGTTTCATAGATGCCAGAGTCTGAGAACTGATTTGCTTAGAGGAGGCATGGCCATGCTGTAGCTTTTGGGTTTGAGGTTTGCATCTTGGTTAGAGAGCCTGTGACATTGCCTTTTCTTTCAGGCATTGTCTGGAAAAAACATGGTTGGGCTCAATACCCAAATCTTTGTCCTGCACCTTGGGGACTGGGTGGCTTACCTCATCTCCTGATTACACCCTTCTGAGTCGCTCCTGGGAAAACCCCTTCCAGTATGTTCCTTGGGATTTTAGAATTGAGTCATCTTTGTGGATAAGTTTGACTGAATTAGCAATGACCAAAGTTGATGTTCCTGCTGTCTCCCTTTTCAGGACTTTGGTCCTTCATGTGAGCTGAGCACTTTGTTTTTCCCGTGTGGACTTAGATTCCTCTGTGTAGGGCTTTAATTGATTCTTCTTGCCTTTTTCAACCACACTTTAAATAGTTCAGAACTTAACTGACCAGCAGTGGTTGCAAGCTTATGGGCAAATCAGTTTGGACTTAATGGCAGCTTTTTCTCCAGAAAGGTACAAGGTTCTCACTTGAAGTTCCTCTGCATGTACCTGAGGGCATTATAAGGCCCTCTGAACTTAAGTCTGTGTAATGCTGAGAAACCAACACAAAATACAGCTTTTGGGTTTACAAAATGGGAATATGTAGACAAACTGTGCTGTGGAACAGAACAATGAGGACTGCATAGTGTCTGGTTGTAAAATAAGTATGGGGTTTTTTTCACAATAACCACCATTCTTAATTTAATCTGGAAATTACTGACCAGTTGAAGGAATAACTTTTTTTCTTCCTTCCCATATCCTAAGTACCCAAGATCTATCAGGACGTTGTATGTACTGTTGGAAATGCTGGATGAAGAATTTGAATTTGGCATAAATACGGCATTTAATGTAATTTCTGACCTAAAGCTCTCAGTTAATAGATGTTCTCACCTTCCTACCCCCACCACTGGATTATAGGCAAAACTCACTTGAAGTCTTCAATTCCAAATCTTACAGGTTTGTTTCCTGGAGCAGGCTGAAAACAGAAGTTCAGTGGAGTCTAACTATGACTTGTGTGTAGCTATTTCCAGAGAAGCCTCTATCTGGCAGTAGCTGTATGAAGTGGCCTATACACTTAGAATGCTGTATTGCTTATCACTGATGGAAAAAACTGTGAAGCAAAAGGAAGAAATAAAAACACACAACCCCACACCTGAACAGCATAGCAGCTTATCTTCTGTATTCTCTTGTACTAGTTCAAAATACAGTAAATCATTATCTCCAGAATTCACTGGCATAGGTATCACATGCTTTCAGATTCTGAAAGAAAAAATAATTTAAACAAAGTAGGATGTTACTTTCAAATAAAAACATAATGTGACTTTGGTCTTCTGTTAACATTTTCTAGAGTTAGAGACAGACTTTTGTTTAAGCTGGCTCCTTGGGGTTCTTGTAAAGCTTTTTTATTATTAGAAAGCCCGTTTCCTGACTTAAACACTCGTTGGTATCTAGTTTAGGAGACCATGTCCCATAGTTGTGTGTTGTTCTGGCCCTTCCACTCATGGTGCACTCGGAGAGTTTTAGGGTGAGACATGGTCCCAGCTCTGGCAGAAGTGTTTGTGGTGGGGGAGCTGAGGGTACTCATGCAGGCCATAAGTCCATGAGCAAGCACCAAATATCATGGGGTTTTTTGGTCATGTATGGACACAGGAGCGAAACCAGCAAATGTGTATTATAGACGCCTAAAGTTACTCTTAAATTCTTTTTCCTACACAGAGCTCAACAAAAATCCAGTTGAAGGCTTTTCAGCGGGCTTAATAGATGACAATGATCTTTATCGATGGGAAGTCCTTATTATTGGTCCTCCAGATACACTATAGTAAGTACTGATACTTATACAGAAACTTAAGTGAACTCGAATTTACTAGTTCTAGTTTGCTCCTAGTGAATAGAAGGTAACTGACACTTTTATGCTAAATTAGGTAATGCTCTTCTGTTGCTAGCAGAATACGTGTAAATAGCTGGATTTGCTATGTAGAAGTTCTAAACTTTGCTTTGCTCCCTGTGGGAAAAGGCAACACTGATCTCTTTGTACTTGTATGGAAAAGAAAGAGAATAGGTACACTTAGAGGCAGCTTCTGTTTTCTTTCACATGTAAGTAAGGCAGATAAAATCCACTATTTGCTGTTGCTGCTGGGAGGTTGTAGTTCAGCTGATAGTGCAATGTTAAACCCTTACAACTTCATGCTTGTGATGGTAGGAAAATACTCAATTCAAGCAGGATGTAGTTGGAGGAATCCTGTCAGTTTGAGGTGGGAGAACTTCCAAGTGTGACCTGGAGTACTTCGGGGTGATCATCTACTCCAGTTTCTGGGAAAAGGTTCTGTGCCCAGGAGAGGTCAGTTTGAAGTGTACTCCTGAAGATGAACTCTGTTCTGTTCATTAAGCTGTTGCAGTGGTAAATTACTGATACAAAAAGCCTAGTGACATTTACTTGAGGTCGGTTTTGGTTGCAGCATGAAGTTGGGTACGTCTCTCAGCAGACTTCAAATAAGTACTTAAACCCAGTAATGAAATTGCTTGGCTTTTCCTCAAGCTCACTACACTGTGGTTCTCATGTCTTGGATGAGATGGTTTCTCCAACTTCTCTTGACCTTTTCTGAACAGTCTTGTGGTTCTGTTATATTCTCATGTTTATTTTATAAACACTGTCAATAAAAAAATGCTGCTTCTAGTTGATCATCATCTTAGGTGTGAAAAGTTGCAATAGTGGTTTTTTTCCTCCACTTTTATAGGGTCCTGAGCTTTTTTTGAGGCCTTTTAGTTAAGAAACTCTCTTCTGTTCCAGTCCCCAGTTGTTGTTTTTCAGTGTAGTATTACACTGAATCCTTCTTCCCTGGGCTATTTGATAAGGGTGGTCATATATAATAGTTTAACTTAACCAATTTTCAAACTTCAGTCTCATTCCTGGTCCCACTTCATTTATTCTGAGTTTACTTGAAAAGACTTTAGACTTAGTACATTACTCTACTGACAGAAACCCTTTTATCAGGAATAGTGCTAAAAATTACATTGATCTGTCTTAATTGACAGCTGTATTTCATTAACTGATTTCTAATGTATATCCAGTTTAAAAGCTGTATTTATATGCAGTTGATATGGGGCAACCAGGGATGCCCTACAGCCTAGTAGCTTTAGGATCTGCTTCTTTAAAAAGGGAAAGGACTTTTTCAGTTTGAAAGCAAGGGTTTGACTGGTTTGGGGCTATCAAAAATGCAATCTAGCTCTCCTTTGTCTTGATATTATGGATGTTAAAATAGTGTTTCTGGAATTCTTACCTTTCCTGGGATGATGGATTCTTTGGAAACTACCTTTTCTAAAACTTGTGAAAAACAAATGCTGTGGGTTCAGATCCCCTCAGCTGCTTCAAAGAGCCAAGTTACTTAAAAGCAGTGCTTTTTGGAGTTGTTTTTTTTTGTTTGTTTGTTTGTGGGGTTTTTTTTGTCACGCTTGCTGGAACTGCACCTCTTTGATTAGTGGTGGTAAAATGTTATTTTCTCAGTAGCCGGTGCACTTTAGAGACTCCTACTCCTTTTCAGATACAGGAAAAAAATTGCACTGAACAGTTCACTACACCAATTCTTCTGTCTGTGTGGCTGCTGAGGAGTAGCTTGTCACACCATGCATCTCATGCCATCCTCTTGGAGGTTTATGTTCCACTTTTTGTTCTGCCTTTGCAATTCCAAATTTTGTTATAACCTTCAGTTAGAAGAAATGACAGTAGCAGGAGAAATATTATATTGTTGACATTAGCAAAGTATTCATCTGTAAACCTTTCCGTCTAATATGGACCTTCACATTTTTCAAAAGGGACTATTCCTGGCCTGTAACTCCACATAAAGCCTGGATGTCTCTTGTTTACTATTGTTTTCCAGTTGAGTGGCTAACTAATGCAGAACACCTCACTGTCATGCCTGAGTCCCTTTAGCTTAGTGTTGAAAAGGTGGCATTGGAAGTCTTTTTACATTTAATGCTCTAGACACAGACAGAGCTTTCTGCAGTTTTTCCCTGGGGCTCGCTGCTGCAGACTGAGACCACAAAATTAGGACTGATGTCTCTAACAGAGGAAAATGGGTGTCTGCTGGGCTGGACTTGAGAAAGGCAGTTATAGGTGATACGTTTTTTTTTTTTTTACTGTTAATAAATGTACTGGGAGGAAAAAATGTAAGTTGTGATTCCAGATGGTAAATTCCTTGGCAGTTTTTTTATTTCCCCCCGCCCCCACCCGTGGTTTTTCCCCTCTGGAACATCATCCTAGTTCTAAAAAAAGATGATGTTGGGGAACTGGCAGTGAAACTCTTGCGAAAGGATCTTCTCAATGTAGAAACTCTTTACATTGCATATAGAAGTGTTGGTACTGTTAATTACCAGCATGATGTTAAGTTATGTGAGGTGTAAACTTGGAGCTTTTGATATCTCAGTAAGTTCCGATCTTCAGCTTAAGCTTACAAGAAACTCTACTAAGATATTTTTGATTCCCCAGTGAAGGTGGTGTTTTCAAGGCTCATCTTACTTTTCCAAAAGACTACCCACTGAGGCCGCCAAAAATGAAATTCATCACAGAAATCTGGCATCCGAATGGTAAGAAATGTCAAAGTTTCAATTTCTTTTTGCAGTTCAGAACTAAAATGTAGTGAAGACAAATAGATACATTTCTGTTCGTGTTAGAAATATGAAACTCTGCTTTTACTTTGCCATCCTCACTTAATAGAGAAGTAATAACAATGAGTTTTTAATAGTGCTGCTCTGAGAGCATAAAATACTCTTAAAGTATTTTCAGAAGCTATTCAGAGTAGATTCTTGCATTCTTGGTAATTGTTCAGGGATATTTCTCTTAATTTTTTTTCCTAAGTGCAAAATTCTAGCCTGAGGAGAAACTTGACTTCTATAACTGCCTTTTGTTATACCTTCAAATATTTCATCTTGCTGTTACTGACTTGGCAGTTCAGTATAGAAGGCCCAAGGTTGTCCTCATCTAGTGAAGCATGAAAAGAAATCTTTTAGTCCCTCCAAAGGAGATTTCTCTTAACGTCTCATTTATCTATGGACTGCTGGAGACTGGATGAGAAGGTAAAATAAAATAGAAGATGGTTTTACTGGGAAGGAGAAATGCTCTTCAACTTCAGCAACTGTAGACATTGAAAGGTGGGAGGAGACAGTGCTCCCATCAAAAGGACAGGGAATATTTTAATGCTATGTCAGTTTCAGCTCTGGAAATACCAGAGTACTTGTCAGGCACTTTCTAATTCCAGCAGTTTAAATCATATTTCAGTATGTTCCAGTAATATCCAGCTGATGCTGTTGCTGTGGAAAAAAGTCACTCTCTAGTTTGCTGAACTTAACAGAAAAAGCTGTAGTGGAAGCCTGTCTAAATAAATAGTCTTGAGAGTTGCAGCATGATATTAGAATGAGTCCTTCCTCCCCCTGTGCCCTCTCTGTCAGGAGTCCAGGCACATTCAGACTTCCACCAAGCCCTGTTTATTACAGTTTAAGTTCTGCAATAGTTAATTACTTTCCTTTTTTATGAAGTGTCTTCACTAACGTGTTTCAGACTAGCTGGAATGAAGATGAACAGTTCCATGACTGTCCTGAAGAAATGCCAGCATGTTGTTCATGACTGAAATATGCCTTGTTCTATTTTGTAGTTGACAAGAATGGCGATGTCTGCATTTCAATTCTTCATGAGCCTGGAGAAGACAAATATGGCTATGAAAAACCTGAGGAACGCTGGCTTCCCATTCACACAGTGGAAACTATAATGATTAGTGTTATTTCTATGCTGGCAGATCCCAATGGTGATTCTCCTGCTAATGTTGATGCAGCGGTAAGACTTTCCTTGGTCTGCCAATTGTCTTCAATGTAGAAACCTTGCAATGGAGTTCTGTTTCTAGTTTAGCAAACAGTAACTTTGGGAAGAACCTTTTCTATCACAGGCTGAAGCTACGTTTTTGTTGGGAAAAGCAGTGATGTTGTCGGACAGAACTACTAATTAGCCTTGGGAAGTTTCTTTCACCTCTCTAGAATAGTCTTCCTGTCCCGTGGATTAGAGCAGTAGGTTTGACTGCGTAGGTCTGTGCTCTGAGAAGGTACTCAAAGGCTTCACTGGGCATCTGGCCTTCAACTCAACAGGAAGGGTTGTCCCAGACTAGACTGACTGGCTCAGGAGTAAGGAAAAATGGTCTGATTCACAGTCAAAGACCAAGGTGAATCTGCAGGCATAAGCGAGATGCAAGCGTTTGATGCAGCACAGTGTTCTGGAGCATAGCCTGTGCTGTGTGCATGTATAAACACAGCTATCAGCTCTATAGAAGAGCTGTGTTCAGAGCACAATAACAGTGAGGCTGAGAACTGTTTGTGGTGGGGAGAGAAAAAAGTCTCAGTTCTGGAAGGGCATAGGGGGACAGACTTCAGGCCCCACTCATTTGACGTACACTGTCATGCTCTTGAATTGCAGTTCAGCAGTGAGTGTTGTCTTCTCACAAAAGAGAAGTTCTAGCTCTTTTAATTGTGGGAGTGAGGAAGAAGGAGATGGGAATTGTGAGATGCAGAGTTTTGTAAATGAATGTTAACCTGCTCTGTCAGCCAAGCTATACCTTCCCAAAGTGGGTGGGAGTTTTAGTTTCCTAGAGCCTTTGATCTTCTATGTTGAGAGTATTCTCAGAGGTGGTTGAGCTCTGCTGAAAAATCATCATGGGAACAGACTCATGTAGAACAAATTTAACAGGAAGAAAAGAGAAAACAAACAAAAAGTTGTAGTGAACAATTTCCTCATTTAACCTTTTTAAATGTTGGACCTCTCCTTTTTGTCATGTTACTGGTGGAAACAGACACCCAGGAAATACGGACATTTCCTGCTAAGAGCACTGGGAGGAGCAAGTTATTAATGAAATTATAAAACTGCAATTAGAATTCCTCAGTTCACAAACTCATGTATGTTGCATGTAGCTGGCCTAACCCTGGAGAAAGCACATGCTTTTAACTTTGCTTGTCACCTTCCTGACATCAGACTTTTTTTATTGTGCCCCACTGACAACTACTTCAGGAGTGGGTTTTTTATTTTTTTGTTTTTTCCTTAGGAAAGTTAGACACAAAATGAATTTGCCTTATGGTGAACGTCAAAAATGAAAACAGCTTTTTCTAGCCCAGCCTGAAAGAACAAAAAAATTTGACTGTGAAGATAGTAGTGAGGCATCACTTTGGATGCTAGAAACTATTTTTCTGACTGTGGCATTACATGTTTCAAGGAGCTTTTAAAGTGCTGCTTGAGCAGTTGGCTTCTCCTGCTACATTGTAGATCTCTTCATATTAGCAAAAAACATACTTATCAGAGCAGTGAAGAATCAGCAGCTCCTGTGTTTACTACGACAATAAAATTTGGTAGTTACTATAAAATATTATGTCTGCTGTCATTAGTTTCTGCTTTTAAATGAGTCTAGTGAATAAGGTCTTACAGGCAGTTCACAGGATTATAGGAGCAGGGGATATACCTGCTTTCTGGAAAAAATGAACTATGCATGTTGGAGTACTATCTCTTGGAGTGGGAGAAAAATGAGGATCAGGAACCTGAATAGGTATTTTGAAAAGCAAATAGAACGGTTCATGACCTAAAGTTACACTTTTGGAGATTCAGCTGTCAGATTGGAAACTTGGCTTGCTATTCAAATCTGAACAATTCATAGAACTACGAATATAAAATGTAGAAACAAAAACTAAGACTCTGAAGCTTGGAGGGCACAAATTCAATGCTTTTCTTGCCCTTAAGCCATCTTGCGTAAGCTGTCCTGTGTCCCAATCCAAGGAACCAAAAGTTTGCTGCATGAATTGCTGAAAAAGAACAAATTAATTAGTAGCCTTATTTGTGCTTTCATAGGAAAGTTAAGACATGCTGGGCTCTCCAATATGCTGATTGTTTAAGTGAGCTTGGAGGTGATTAATGTTAGGGTATGCTATTTATCACTCAAATGTACTACAACCTTCATTCCGAGTGGGGGGGAAAAGGTGTTGTATGCTAGATTGCATCAGGTGAAACAATGTGGGGGTTTTTAACCCCTTCCCTCACCCTTGCAGTAAGAATATATTGCTTGTATCAGAAACTAAGAACTGTAAAACTTCATGAAATAAGGGGCTCTTTATATTTTCCCCACCACTTCTGACTGGAAGGCAGTACCCAGCACGTCAGTCTTAACCACACCTGATGCTCCTGTGCTTTCATCTGATCTCGTTGTGAGCCTGGCACAAAACAAACCTGGCTGCACTTTTTCATGTAGGTTTTTGTGATACTTCGATGTGTGCATCTCTGGGTTCAGACTTCCCTCTTACCTATCTTCTTGCTTATCTTTATCTTTGCTCTTCATCTCTGCAGTTCTGAAATCAGATCCCTGTCACAGAGACCAGCCCTGTAGGTGAGCTGAGTATTCTCCCAAGGTCTTTCTCACAGACCCAATATCTTACAGCCATATCTAGCTAGGAGGTGTTTGCTTTCAAAGTACACTGCTGTGCCTCTTCTGGATACTATGACTTCTGTATTTCTGTCCTGGAGTGTCCTGGCTAGATTGAAGAGAACTGAAACTGTCTTAAAAAAAAATCTCAGAGTAACTGCTGGCTCCACAGTACCTGTGTGCCTTTTCACCACTGCAGTTAAAGACATTATCTCTAACACATAACAACAGCTTGTGGTCTGTAGGTTGAGTTTGCTGCTACTTTGCAGGCTGAAGTAAATAGATTTTAGTACAGACAGTGTGAAATACTGGTAAGCCACCAGGTTAGTCTTGGAGCGTGCCTAAAATCCAAGGGGAAAATTACATCCTCACTGTCTTGTGAGCAGCTGGTGTAGGAACCCAGAGCAAACTTTCAAAAGTCCTGAATATCAGAGGTTTTCAGTGAGTAGCTCAATGATTGTAAGCAAATTTAGGTGTTGACTAGATGGCTAATGTCTGAAAACATAAACACCAAGAGTCTTCCTAGAGCTTGTACAACTCCTTGTTGTAGGACTGACATCTGAAAGCTGTCTATTCAATTACAGAAAGAATGGAGAGAAGACAGAAATGGAGAATTTAAAAGAAAAGTTGCCCGCTGTGTAAGAAAAAGCCAAGAAACTGCTTTTGAGTGACACTTATTCAGCAGCTAGTAGCTTCACTTTTTTCAGGGTAAGTATTCTTCTCAAGACAAGTCAGTTACCTGAGTTGAGGATTTCCTGCTTAAGTGTTGCTGAACTATTCCCCCCCCTGCCCCTCAAAAGCAAAAAGAAACCCCCAAACCTTTCTTCTCAGCTGCATGATCCCAGGGAAGATCTTTGGCTGTATGCAGTACTAAAGACTAAAATAATTTAAGTGCACTTGACAGCCCGTTCTGCCAAAACTGGGGAACTTCTCTTGTATTCTTGTATTTTATGCTGTTCAGAAGTTGAACTTCTCTTTATCAGAATTCATCCTGCTTTATTAATGGCGCGTAGAGGTTACTGGAGCTGTAATAGAAGGGGATGATAATTCTTTGATATTCATTACTGTGAAGAACACTTTTTAGAATCTTAAAAGCATCTTAAAAGTCTTGTTATCTCAGAAGTTGCAGATTATCTTGCAGATGTTGGTGGCATGTTGCACATAGGTGTTAAATGAGACTTCAGTGAGGTTGTCAGGAACCACTGAGAAAGGTTTGCTTCAGGTAGCTATGGGAGTTTTAATAGAAAATCTCCTGGCACAGCAGAAAGCATCAAATTGAGATATTACCTGTCAATAATATCAAGAAAGGTGGTGTTCTCTTCAGCAGCCCAAGAAACATTTTTAGTGAGGAAGGCTTGGGAAGAGCTTCATAAAAACAGTTGTGTTCTGCTTGGAAACTGAACTGTGGCGTATCTGAGAGCTTGGACAGGTTTTGACCTGAGAGTAGCTGACGTAATATTTGCGTTTTATGCCACCCTGTTAAAGAGCTTCTGACTCGAGATACTTACTCTAATTTACACAATCCCATCTCAGTTTTAATGGGACTTTTTTTTTTTTTTTTTTAAATAATCTCTCGTAGAAAGCTCTGTATTAAAGCGTGGCCCTTAAATCCCTGGCCTTTGGTCACTTTATCTTGGGTATGCCAAGGAAAAACTTCCTCCATGAGCTAACAATTTTCCATTCTTGCTTTTCAAAGCAAAACAGAGCTTCATATTGAAGCTGCCTTTTCTTAGTGGTTGGTTTGGCAAATAAACTGCTCTGACCCATTTGGCTGGCAAACCCCAAATCTGTATTTACTGGTTATCTACAGCATATATAATTCACAGGGACAGAAATACGGCACTGTATGTAGCTCAGAGGGGTTGTACTGTCTGAACCACAGCAGATTACTACATTCTTCTGCTAGGTAGTTTTTTTCATCACAGTTGTACAGGAGAGAGTTCCTTTCTCACCCTTTTGTAAGCACTGGGGGGTTGGGGGAAGGCTCCATCTGTGACAAATTCGTTCTGCAGTAATTTTTTTTCAGAAATGCTTTGATTGAAAGGAACTTCCTCCAGTACAGATTAAGCATGAAAAATGGTTAATATTGATCAAAAGACTAAGCAAAGGAACAGAAAGTCTTGTACAACTGCCTATAACTGGAATGCAAGAATTGTTAATGCAGCTGACTTTTTTTTTCCCCTGTCTTGGAGAAAGGGACTAACTGTGAGTAACACTCCAGAGTATCCTTAACTAACCTCAGCTCTGTTGCCATGTTGAACTTAGCTAAACAAAGCTCTTGACAAATATTTTAAGTAATTGGCTGTGTTGCTTTTTTGGAAGGCGAAAGCTTTTCTAAGTCTGGTGACTCCTCCCAAGTGAGCGATGGGCAGGGAATTGAATGAGAAGGGGCCACAGCTGGTTTCAAACCAGCCCAGTGTGACTGGGGGCTGTAGTGTCAGTACTTGCTGAGCACTGCTGTGCCATTTGTACCTACCGTTCACAGTAAGTAATGCACAGACTTATTCAGTGATAAATCTGCAGTGTTTAGCCCTGTGTGTGAATAATCAAAGCTTTACACACTGTGCATTCAACAAGCAACACGAGTAACAGGAGCCAGAAAGTCTGATAATTGAGCTTGGATACACAGTGTGCTGAACTAACTCCAGTCTTTCTCAGGTGATGAGTTTGGATTTATCCATCTTCTCTTCAGAGGTATGTGAAGCTCTTGAACAAGTAATAGTTATCTTCTTGAGCTTGAAAAACTAAATAACATCTTCAAAATAATTGAGGGTGAGGAGGGGCTTTATTTTAATACCTGTGATTTCTTTGCAGGTCTCCAATTGAGAAACATGGCACTGTTTTTTTTCCTGCACTCTACCCACCTATTGCTGGACTTCTGTTGTTACAAGTTGGCAAACACTGGCTGGAACTGGGCTGCAATAAAACATGCCAGTTATCAATGCTGACAAGAGCCTAACAAGTGCCAACACAAGATGATTACGCATTTTGAAATCTAATGAACTGCTTTAACCTTCAGGAAGAATTGTAAAGATGTGTACATAGCACAACATGATCTGGATAATATATATACTGTTCATGTACATCCACAAATACACATTGTACCAAATAATGCTGTCTGTAGTTAGGGATAGAATTGTGTAAATTCTAAAGATTTTAGCAGGTTTTTTCTCTCCCTATTCATTGTTTCCTGAGTTAAAAAAAAACAACAAAACAACAACTTGTGAAGCATGTCAAAATCGATTAGGATACTAAGTTGGTTTTTTTGGTTTTGGTTTTTTTCCTCCGACTTTAATTTTCCTTTGACCCACTGAGGCTTAATTAAAATTTCTTGCTTATTAAAGTTTAGTATCTCTTTTTTTGGTTTTTGGCAATGTGGTCCCTTTTATTTCCCCCATCAGAACTTAAAATTTTCCTAATTAAACCCTGAAAGGATTTGCTATCAATTACTTGTGTCTTCTTTTATGATGACCTTTGTAGTCTCAAAGGTGCTTTTTTTTCTTCTCACCCCTTTTTAAAATCCAGTTACTCATCCTTCTTGAATTGGGTATAGCAATAAAACTGGCCATGGAGCACCCTTGAGCAGCCTGATGGATTTTTAACTTCCAAGGACTTGAGTGCTTTCACTTGGAAGTTTGGTTGACTAAGTTAGTCCAAGATAGGAATGAGCTGCTTTTTATGGGTGAAATTTTTGGTTTGCCTTTTTCATTGCCTGTTTGTGGGGTGGGGTGTGTGTGGGGGAGGCTTGTTTTTTCTCAAGGTTGAGTTCAAGCATGCACATCTGTAGGCTTTCAAATTGACTAACTTCTGGGTTTGGTATCAAAGATAGTTTCCCTCCTTTACTCTCTTCTGTGGCCCTTCATCTGTTTTGCCTTCTACTTCAGAGTTTTCCTCACCTAATGTACAAAGAAAATCGCGATGTATATTTTCATGTAATTTGATTTTTTGGAATTCTGTCACCTTCTGTAGTGAGTTCTTCCAAAATATAATTTTTTCCAATAATAATGTGTCAAACTGGCTGTCTTGAGTATCACAATAGGAAGGGTACCTGTAGTTGGAGCACAACTTACCTGAACATCATCAACAACACAACACCAGCAAACATTTGAGGAATTGGACGTGCTGTGCTTCATCTTGAATAATGAGAGAGCAAACAAAACACAAGACTTTCTCCCTCTTGTAACCATCTTTAGCCCTCTAGTGAGCAAATACTAATCTCAGAATATCTGCTCCCAAGTTTTCAAGCCTTTGACCAAAGAAACTTTATAGAACTTGAAACTACTTGATTCTTTTCACAGCACAGCATAACCTGCTAATAATCAAGAGTTCCAGTGTCAAAGAGTCAGGTTTTAAGAAGCCTTCAGTCCTAATTTGCTGGCTGGACTTCGTTTCATGTTGCTGTGCAACGTGCATGTGCTGAAAAGGCATATATTGCAGGTTTTGTGAGGGGGGGCTGGGGTGGAAGGAGGTGACAGTTGTTAGACAAGGCAGGCCTTGGGGACAAAAATGTGTTACATTTAGTGTAAGAGGACTTACAAGGAAAGGTACTACTTCCTCCTGTGGATGGTTTAGATAAACAGGTATGTTTGATATCCCCATTTACATATTTGGAAATGAATTATTTTGTGAAATCATTAATTAAATTTGCTTTTACGGGGCTAGGCTGATCCTGCAGCCAGGCAGGTGCTTGCAGTACTTTGGTGCCCAGACACCAGAGCTGCTTTGAGCTCCTTTTGGAGCACTTGTCCAAAAGGTCTTCAGAGCAAGTTTCTTTCCCACCAGCTGACTACCGTTTTCCACTTAAAGTTGGGACTGTGCAGAATTTCAGTGGCATGGTGTCATTCTTTCCATTAAAGTAAAGACTGGAAAAAAGCTGATCTTCTTAAACTTAGCAATGGACTTACTTCCCCCCAGGCTGCCCTTCCTTTTCAATTTCCACAGTGGATCTAGTACTGAGGCAATTCAAGGTATTTGCTGCTTTCAGCAAGTTCAACGGTGGTCTCTGTTTTGTCTTCCTGAGTAACACACAGAGTTCACCACGGTCTCACCTCTGACTTCACAAAATAGTTCAGAGCTTTATTCCTCTGTTCTCCAGAATTGCTGCTTGTTTGTTCTTTAGGGGGTAGGCCTGGAAATGTTTGTCTTGCTTCAGTGGTATGGAAGAATTGGGAATTCCACAACACTGCTCATTCCCCTCTTTGTAAATCCAAATATATATTTGGCTTACCCAGATGGTTTGTGATCCCACCTGACCCAGATATTCCCCAGAGAGGAGTGTTACCATGGGATACTGTTAAGATCTACAAGCTGCAGATATGGCTAATGCCCAGTGACTGAATGAAAGAGGCAGCTCACGTCTGGTGTGAAGTGTCCAGGCTGTAGGAAGCCTCTGGCAAGCAAGGAAATAGCCTATTTCACTTTTCTGTGATCACAGCTGGCTTTTTGTTTGTTCCTGCCCCACACTTGAAAGGGGCACTGGTGGAAAGCTATTTGTGATACAGCCAGATGGAAACACCACTGAGGAGCTGCAGTATTGACAAGTAGCATGAGGATTCTTGGTGAACAAGGAAGTAAACCAGCATTCCTCAGTTTTCCTTGTAGCAAGACCTTGTATCTGGTTTGATTGGTGCAGGCTGTTGGCATCCTGGATACTCCGTTAACACTGTAGGTTCTCCAGGGGTTTGTTATCCTGGCTGAGGGTTTGAGCTGATTTTTGCCCCCAGCATAGTTTGCCCTGCATTCCAGATATCACTGCATATGGGGGGAAAAGGAAAAGCATCAAATACTAATGAATGTCTAACTAGTGTGGCCATCTTAATTCTTTTTTTTCTATTTCTCCCTCCTGCACCAGAGAAGATCCCTACAACTCAGAAGGACTGTCAGTTCTCACTCTAGAATTCCTTCTGCTGCAATGCCTGAAAACACTTATTGGAACTGGATGATCAATAAGCAGAGCACATGAATTCTGAAGTGATTAGAAGTGTATTTTGGGCTTTGATAGGCTGATGGGGGGTGGACTCCACTGCGTCTGTACCATCTGGTGCACTGCTCTTGGTGCAGTGCCATCACTGCACACAGAGTAGCAACACAAGTGCCTTCAGAATCAGCACGAATGATTCTAAACCAAATCAAAAGCTGGTTGGGTTTTAGAGAGATTGTCATACAACAGCTTCCTGCCCAGGTAAATCCTCAGAGGAGATTACAATTCCCTTGATGCAAAATGTAGCAGTGGTTTGAAATCTGATCCCTGTTGTTGCTGAGAAATTAAACTAAATCTGATCAGGGAGCAATAACTTGTTTCCTCACAGTTCCTCAAGAGGATCAATAGTAGCATCATGAGCAGTGGGGTAATTTGCTATGCAGCAAAGTCATACACAGCTGTCATCAAGCTGTGCAAAATGAGATAGGTTGTTTCATGGTATGTCTAGAAAACTACAGTCTGTGGCCCTCTTGGGCCCAGCTCTGCATTTGCTGTTTTATCCAACACCAAAATAAATATGATGCAGAGCAGCTTTTCAAAGGTTACTTCATGGCAGAGTCCAGAAAAAATTATGTCTGTAAAACAATATTGTGGATAAAGTTTTCAAACGTTTAATTCAAAGTTGCTCCTTAAAGCAAGCAAAAAAAATTGCTGTTGGACTAGCATCGAGTATTTGGCATTTCTGATGCATCTAAGCAGGAGCGATGATGAGCAACGACAACAGCCGAGGGGGCAGCTATGTTGTACGCGTGGCTGGGAAAACGATCCTGGTATTGGGACTTGGTCGTTGCCTGTCGACTCGCAACCGCTTTCACCCACCAGGCACCAATCCAGTGTCCAGGGGGCACAGATTCAGTGTCCAGGATTGTTGGCTCTGAAACAAAAGGAGGAACTGAAGTGATGATGCTACAGTGAGCCCGGCGCGCAGAGGAGCCCCCGTGCCCCTAACACCTTCGCCGTGGTTCCTGCAGCCGTCCGGGCACTGGCTGGGCAGAATGTGCTCTCTGGGCTCAGGGCGGCACGGGACGGCGGTCCTGGGGCAGGTGAACGGAGGTGATGCACAGGTGCGTTTCCCCCGGTGCTGGGCGGTTTTCTTCCAGCGTTCCCCAGCCGTGCCAGTCGGCGCCTTGCTGTTCACCGCCAGCCCAGCGCTCCGGCCGGCATCACCGGGCGCCTCCTCCAAGTGGGAAGCGCATCCCCGGGGCGGCTACATCCGGCCGCCCACTGCCTTCTGCCATTGCCGGGGGGGGCGCCGGGGCTGTGCCGTGGCCCCGGCCGGCAGCCGGTGCCGGCGGAGGGGCGGGGAGGAGCCGCGGGAGAAGGCGGGAGAAGGCGGGATAACCCGGGAGAAGGCGGGATAGGCGGGAGAAGGCGGGATAACCGGGGAGAAGGCGGGATAACCCGGGAGAAGGCGGGATAACCGGGGAGAAGGCGGGATAACCGGGAGAAGGCGGGATAACCCGGGAGAAGGCGGAGCAAGGGAGTCCGTCCCAGCGGCGCGGCTGGTGGGGGCGCTATCACGCTGCTCTCGCGAGACAGCCGTGCTCTGGCGCTGGGGCGGGCGGCGGCTCTCGCGAGAGCTCCGGCGCCGGNACGGGCTCTGCCCTGCCTGCGGCGGGCCGCGCAGGCCGCCCCCGAGATGAGCAAGAGATGGCTGGGGCCGCGGGCGGACACCCCCGGCCGGGGCTGGCCTGGCGCGGGCGGCTTTGCCCCTCAGGAAGGGGCTCGGGGTGGCCGTGGGCGATGGGTGCCGGCCACGACGTCCCGTCGAGCCTGTCCCCTCAGGCGATGGGTCAGGCGGGGCAGCAGGGGGCTCCTGCCGGTCTCGTGGGGGCCGTCCGGGGTCTCATCCCGGCTCGCCCTGCCCCCGTCGCCGCGGGCGGCGGCTTTCCCTGGAGCAGGGCGGGCATCCTGTGCTGCAGCATTCCGGTCACTTGTGCTGGAGTCCTTTTGTCAGGCTCAGGTTAGATCTGCAGAGCTTCTCGAGTGCGGTTGTATTGCTTGAAGACCGTCAATTACACCATTCAATTTAATTTAACCTAATGGGATTTGAAAAAACGCTTGGATTTTTACAGTTCTGCTCGTTTCTGCAAGACAAGCTTCCTCTTTTTCTTCTCGGAGGAAACTGAGTGGCAAACAGAGCCAAAATGCTCCAAGTTACAAAGGAAATGAAGTTAGAGTCGCGAAAGCAGAGCCTTCAACTCTTGAAATGCAGCTCTTGGGCAGTGGTGAAATTTTAGGAACACTTGTAGAATATTGACTAAGATGGAGCAGATGCTGATGGACTGGCGTGCATCAGCTGAGAGGATGCTGCAGTCAAGCTGTTTTGATAAGTCCTTAGAGGAATGCCTAGCTTCTTGTGTGCTGAAATAGCACTGCCTCACATTTAGCTGGCCTCTTATGCTTGCTTTTAAGCCTTCGTGACCCAGTTCTGGAGGGCTTTAGGTGTCCAAGTTGGCTTCAGGTAGTGAAACTTTCCCCAGTGAGACTCTCAAGGATGTGAGGCTCTGGCTCAGGGTTCTCCTCTGCAGAATTAACCTGCAACTGATACAAGCCCTGTTTCAGACAATCTGTACTTCTCAGAGATTCTTCCCTGACTTAAGTAATTCTCTGATCTTTTGGCTGAAAAAAAGCACATGACCAATGAATGATGCTGTGTGAACAGGAATAACAAGCTGGAGTTGTCACCCTTCTCAGTTCCTTAGGATGTCTTGGAAGAGGGGCTCATTTTGTTTCTGCAAACAAGGTACTTACCTGCAGCCACACTTTTCTAGTTAAGAGCTACAGTTGAGTAAGCTGAGAAGTGAAGGCCTCTTAAGGATGGGAGCTTGTCAAATTGTGGTTATTTGCTCAGAAGCCAAGTGATTTTTCTCATAAAGAGGTGTTTCCTCTGTCTGCAAAAATCCTGCCTCAGATTTATTGCGATTGCTACCTGCAAATTGACTAAACAGTTTAGTAAGACAAGAGCCAAGTTGGCATTTGTAGTTTCTGGGTTCTGTACTGCTAATACCAGAGGTTTACATGCAGGCGTGGGTAAGAATTGTTGGATTAATGCTTGAGTGTAAAGAAGCAGTAGCTGTAGAACTTTGGGGTGGTGGCATGGTAAAGATCAAAAGTGTGCGCATTTGAGGAGGAACAAGAAAGCAGTGACTTGTACATCCTTGAAAAGATAAGGGTCGGAGTGTGGAGCAGTGGAGGGGGTGAGGAAATAATTTGATTTCCTGAAATATTTCACTCAGGTCCACTAAATAAGTAAACGAAGTTTGTCTGTATGGCTTCTGGGACTGCTTTTGATGGGTGGGATGGGCTGTGTGATGGGTTCCACTAGACCCTCCCTCTAATTTTTGATATGTGCTATCTGTCTCCTCATTGCCTGTTGCCTCCCTGCTTGCATTCAGCTATCTGTTTGCTCCTGAGTACTTCTGTGCCTTCTCCTATAAGAAAATGACAGTAGCCTTTCCTGAAATCCTCTTCAAAGTCTTTGATACGGAATATAAACTTCTACCAGTTCATGAGATGCTGATCAATCTGCCAGAACGCTGTTAACAAACACTGCTCCTATTTACCTGGGCTGTGGCTCAGAAGAAGAGGCATTTTGTGTTTTCCTCTCTGCTGAACCCGGGCATCCTCTTCACTGAGGCATTTGGATTGCTGTTTAGCCAGAGGCTTACTGGTATCTTCCTAAGCCTATCCTTTCAGTGTCTTGAGGCAAGGACCGTCATTAAGTGCGTGTGTCCCTGCAGTAATTGTGCATTTTATTTGTTCACTCTTTGAGTGAGCAGTTTACAGGGAAAACTGAGGCTTTGCTCTTGTGCTATAAATGTTTATTAACTGGACATTGAGAACTCTCTTGAATGTGCAGTTGAAATGTGCTGTAAGATCAAATACTACCCTCAAGTGTAGCTACTACACAACATGTGTGCAAGTTGTCATGTAGAATAAGAGAAACTCTTTATTTTACAATTGTTGTAATTGGTACAGTAAGCAAATACCTATCAGTCCTTCTCGCTGAATTTGCAGGAAGCATATGGTGTCAATCTGAAAACAAGAGTTCTCAGAGCTTTGGTTCTTTGAGGTACTTTCACTGCTAGTAGGGTTTGTCTGGGATTGCCCTGAAAGCAGCAGTAACAAGCTGGATTGTTGGTCATGCACAAAGCTTCAGCTACTGCTGTTTGGGGGTTTAAGGTATTTCTGCATTGTATCCTAGTGATTTCAGGCTAATTTGGAGCCAGTGAGCTGACTTTGGTAAAATGACAGTATTTATGATGTTACCTCTGGTACAGAATCTTTATTCCCACCTTCACACCCATGGTTTGACTGGAAGATGCAGTATTTCTGTAAGGTGGTGCATGCAATGAGCTTCATTAGGCAGCTTCTTATTCCTAGCATTTGAATTTGTATGGCATCTAAAAATCTCACTGGATGAACGCTGGTGCTGTTCTTACACTAATTTTTGGTGCAGTGCTCCGTGCTTTTCACTCTGGGCTCCTGTCAGACTCCTGCTCTCCCTGCTGTAACAGCAGGACTTGCTTTGTGCCACCCCAACGCTTTCCTTATGGAGAAATGAGGAAGGAGTAGTTGCCCAAGGGACGTGTCCTTCTAGTTCTGGGAACACCAAAACTGCATTCATCTTCAGATAGAAAGACTGACCACAGCAGGATTTCAAACCCTCCTTGAAGCGTGATATGGTGCTGATGGCACAATTTTGATATCAGAGTATATTTCAGTAGAAAAAGGAAGGTGTCCTAAAGGAGATGGTGTCTATGAAACTTTAAAGGATTAAGCTAATGAAAAGGCTGTTGAAGAATGTACCTGCCAGACTTGCTTAAGTAGTATTAACCGAAAAGTAAAATGGGATATGTTGCCTTTTGTTTATCCATTACAATAGTTGTTAAGTTAAAAGACTTATGAGGAAGCATTTGCTGCAGGGTTCGTAGAGGACAGGCTAAACAAGGTGTTCTGTCTGCAGCAGAGCCAGAGACTGATGCTCTGCCCTGGGGACCTGTGTCAGAGCAAGGCCAAGGTCAGCTGTGCTGTTGAACTTTTCTACAGAAGTAAGAAGGAAACACTGATCAACAGAGCTCAGTTTCTCATCATTTGTACTAGTGATGTTTAGTAAATATTTGAGATAAGTCATTGAAGTATGAATTCCTGGCTAGTAGGGAGTAATCCTGTAGGAACTTTCTCACCTAAAATCACTGGTTAGCTTCCAAATTTATCCTCCCTGCCCCCTCTTATTTTAGGACTGGTTTGGGATTAGGCCTTACTTGAAAAATCAGCTTAATGATAGGGGGAAAATAATTAAGCACTGTGATCAATAGCAAACATATAGTTTTTGCAACTAATCCATAAATAAGCACTCATAAGTTGGATTGGTTTTAAACACCTGTACAGATGTTTCCTTCCAGCAATGAAATGTAGAGGTGGCCTGGGTTGAGTTCAGTGAACAGCTTACCCCAGCATGTTATGGAGTGACCAGTTAAGTGTGGTGGAAAAGTGAGTTCTGCAATGGGATGGAAGTACCTGTTCAAGGATCAGATTCCCAGGTGCTGTTGCTTTGCTGGTCCTGAACTGAAATAGCCACCATGGATTTGACTCCATATGTGATGCCTTGTCAGTGGAGTGCCTCCAGTGGACTCCTCCAGTGTGCCAGCAGAGAGTAGTTTCATATATTTTTGACTTGCCTTTAGCACGTAAATTCTGGGGACAATCTGTTTTCCATTCTGCACATTTTTGGTGGGTTTCTTAGCTGATAGGTTGAGGATTTCTAAGGTCAGTTAAATACTCAAAGGTAGATATGGTACATCAGCAAATGTTCTAATGCTCACTTAAGTATCAACTGTAAAGTCAAACAGCATCTTAACTAGCCTGAAAAAATGGATAAGAACCAAAGACTTAGTCCTCTACCCCACCATAATTCCCACAGAAATGGACTCCCATGGCTTTAGGAGCTTTATGGCATTCCTGACCAAACAGAATTCAGAACTTTCTTTGTAAGTGGTTTCTATGGCTGTGTTATGATTTTTCAGTGTGTTTATAAAAATGATATAAAATAAAAGGTTTAATACTGGGAGTGAGATGCTCGAATATATGGAAGAGGAGAGACTCTCCTTGGAGTGTTGTAATTAAACAACGTGTAATCTGAGGGTTAAGTTATCCTCAGATGCCAAACAAAGATGTGCACATCTCAACCTTGTAGTAACACTGTGTGCCTTGCAGAGGAGGTGGCCAAGCTGGAAAAGCACCTGATGCTCCTCCGCCAGGAGTATGTGAAGCTGCAGAAGAAACTTGTTGATACAGAAAGAAGGTGCAACCTTCTGGCTGTTGAGGCCAACCAGGACAATGCCAGCGACACCTTCATCAGTCGACTTCTCGCCATTGTAGCTGAACTCTATCAGCAGGAGCAATACAGGTAAGGAATACCCCTCTGGGGAAAGGAGAGTTACAGGAACCTTTGATTTTATTGACTGCACTAGGTCCTGGTCTTAGACAAGGAAAATTCTTTGCTGCCTGGTGTGAATAGGGTCCTGAGATGCAGTTGTAGATGGAAGAGCATGCTAAGGTCGTGGCATGCTGAATCCAGTTCTTGAATCGAGAGCTCTAAGCAGAAGTTCATCTCTCAGACAAGCTTAGAGAAAACTAACCATGATCACTGTCAGCAGCAAAGCTCTCTTTGAACAGAAGGAGTTTTGAACTGGCCTATACTTAGTTGATGGATTAATTACACAATGTGTCTGAAAAACCGTTCCTTTCTTGAAAGGCTTTGTCCTAAAAAGTTTTCAGTTTTGTATTCCTGTTGTGTGTGAAGAAGCCTGATTAATTTGGCTTGTCTGGTTGTATTGGTGTGTATGTGACTTAGTGATACACTGTATTTTTGAATCTCAACACAAAATTATAGTTAATAGTTTCTTTTCCATAGGCACACTAAGCATCCTTTCCATATTCTAGATCTCTGAGCTCATTCAGTTCTGAGACTACTATGATATTTATCGATTTCTTTGCTGTTACTGAAAGCCATGCCAATATAGTAAAGGAGTTTAGTCATGTAAGGGAAAATCTATTTTAGTTAAAATTTCCTTGCACCAGCATCTCTTCATGAGCCTCCCTGAGAAAAGGCTCTGTGCCTGCAAGAACTTACTGTAGCCTGCTGAGTAAAAGATTTCATAGGTAGTATATGTCAGAAGAGTTGGAGCACTCTGTTCAGCTTCTTAGCTTTAAAGGCATAGAATAGTTGTCTAAAAGGGCCTACATACCACGGAATGAGAAAGGTAGCAGGTCCCAGTGCAGGTTTTGTTAAGTAACATTTCTGTGTTGTGCTGTAGTTTATAGCAGTGCTTTGATTTGGAAAATGGTCTGGAAATTACACCTACACAGTCAGAGTATTTGCAAGCCATGGGACTTCAAAATGAGCAGGGCAAGTATTTTCTAACTGCAGTGGATTACCTGGTGTAAAGGGTCAGGATGAAATGGGTGTTCTTGACAGCTGGTCTCCTGGGAACTGGGGATTCTGCCTTGCACTCAGACTACTGTCAAACAGCATTGTTCTCTTGCTGGTCTTGCCTGAAAGCATTGATGCTTAGCTGACCATATTAGTATGGACATTGTGACGTAAATATTTAACTTCAAGATTGTTGGCTTTTCCTAACTTCTACAATAATTCTCTTGCTGTTTATTCTGAAATGGTTAAAAAACCAAACCCAGCCAAGCACTTGAAATATTAATGATTCATTGCATTTCTCCCTAGAGAAATACACATTGTCATTTGACAACATGTTCTACTTAGCCAGTTGTGTTTTAATGTCTCAAACAACTTGAACCTAAATGTGGATACCAGGGCATAGATACTGTGGAGATGCTGCGTCTATACATAGCTAAGTGCAGGGAAAGTCTGCATAATACATGTTTGTCCTTTTTTCTCCTATCAGTGATCTGAAGATAAAGGTTGGGGACAAGCACATCAGTGCTCACAAATTTATCTTGGCAGCACGCAGTGATACGTGGAGTCTTGCCAACCTTGCCTCAACAGAGGAGCTGGATCTGTCAGGTCAGTCACTGCTGAGTAATGTGATGCCGTGATTGTCTTTAGGGTGACTTGTGAAAGGGCCTGTTGGGAGAAGGTTACTTAAGTGCCTTTGAGTCTAGTGCTGTCCTCTAAAAGTGGTGCTTAATCTGTTGATTACAGAGCTCTCTCTCTGAAAAGTGGTAATGAGCTTGTGAACTGAGTGTTAGTGGTAGTTAAATCAATAACCTGCCTTCTTTCTCTTTAAAAAACAGGGGTTGAGATTGGTGGCCTGTTTGTCTTTTCTAAAGTCGACTAAACATAATGAAAAACAAATCTATATGGAGGAGCTTGACTTCTTCCTTTTTGAGGAAGGACAGGGCTTTTTGAGGTAGTGTGCATAATTCCTTGGAAGCCTGTTGTGGAAATACCTTGCTGCTTGTTAACATAGTGTGTGTGGGAAGTGAATACAAGTACGGATGTGTTAGTGAAATTGTTTGCTTTGGCACTTTGATACCTTTATAAAACGGGTGAGGAAGAGAGGTTTTCTAAAAGACCATCTTCTACATGAGCGTTTTGTTCTGCTGTAGCTGTTTCCTGCATGTGCTTACACTGGGCAGTTTTTCTCCAGATTGAACCTCTCAACAGGCTTTTCTGTACTTAACAGTGTAGGAGAGCCTTATACAATTAATTTGTGAGCAATAAAACCAGGTATGAAGTTAAGCAGGCTTGCTGACTGGCTTGTTGAATATTAAGCACTGGCTTCACTTTCTGCATTTAATCTTACCATGAATTCTAAGTGCAGACAAACTGGAAAGTAGCAAGTCACAGCAAGCTGGTTTTATGAGACAGCATGGACTTCCTTGCAACATGATTTGTGGATCTTTCTGCAGCCACAAGAAAACAGATGCCAAGGAGTTTTGAAACTGAGTGCTATGCTAACAGAAATTATTACTGAAAAGCTGTTAAGTTAATTGTAGTGTTGTTACGTGTGGCAGTCCAAAGCATTTCTAGCTCCACATCTAAGCTAGTCTGAGAATCTGAAATGTAACTGCAGTCTTACATGTTTAACAAGGCAAACACTGCTTAAATATGTGCTAGTAAATGATACTTTCCACTGAATTACTGATTTTTTAATGAATTTGATAAATGGCGCAAGGATTAGTTTACGAAGTAGCTGGAGCAAGCAACAAGCTGTTCCCTGGAAATGGTTTTCTTTAGCGGTTCTGTTAAGAACTTGCAAGCTAAGATTGCCTGAATCTTATCTTCAGAATGCAGGCAGTATTTGAAATTGAGTGCTTTTAGAGTTCATGTAATCTGTAGAATTTTCTAATCTTTAAAACAGTAGAAAGAGATGAATACATGTTCTCTTATTGAGAGGGAGAAAACGCACTCTTACCTCTGCCAAGGCAGAGCTGATAGTACACCTCAAGTAGGTTTTCTGATTGCTTGGAGTTTGGCAAAAAATGCTTGTCTTACTAAAGCCTTGTGATTCCTGGGAGGCAGTTTGCATGCCAAGTGCTGCCGCTACTCTGCAGGTAATCTGGGCCAACTCTCCATCTGAAGGAGATGTTTTAGGATAGGTATTTTGGTGTCTTTAAGATTTTAAATGGAATTTTTTTTTTAAAAAGCAAAACAGCTCAAAGGGGTAAGGTTAATTTTTTAAATGAATGGTATTTCTGTTGTAGTTGATCTGATCTTCTGAAGTTATTCTTATCTACATCCTTGTAAAATGGATTGTCATTTTAATTGTGAGCAGGTGACAAAGGTCCTTGGCCACTGGACTTGTGTAGTGTCCCGTGGTGTGATTTTCTGTTTTTCCTACTGTGTAAAAACATCAGTTTGTGATCAGTCTTGCAAACACCTGAAATCTAACCAGCTCCTTAAACTGGCTGTTTTGCACTTTTTCTAGAAATGGCTACCAGCAGTTTAAAGTGCTTTGTTGTCATTACCAAAGTGTAACAAGGTGTACCTTTGTTGGAATGCAGCAATTCATAACATATGGCTGTTAAATCAAAAAGGGGCTTTGTTCTTGTCAGCTGTGTATGTGCATTAGGCCATATGTGGAGGACCAAGGACTTCATAAGGGGCATCACTGGCCCCTAAATATGCAACACTGGTGTAGGAGATAGATGTTATAGGGCTCCCTGCATTCTGCACAGTGTCCCAGTGTAAGAAGGTTTTCCTGCTTGGTGCCAGCATTGTTATTCATTTCAACTGCTGGCCAATTTTGCCAGTTTTGATATTTTGAACTACGTACAGTTTCAAAACAAGACTATCTTTTTCTTTTTATGGTAGCTGTGACTTTTAGAAGTCAAAGAAATAGCAACTACTAGGATAGGTGATTGGTTTTAGGTATTTTATTAATCCTGTTGCTCCCTGTACCAGATGCTGACCCAGAGGTAACCATGGCAATGCTGCGGTGGATATACACAGATGAACTTGAGCTAAGAGAAGATGATATCTTCTTGACAGAGCTCATGAAATTAGCTAATAAATTTCAGCTCCAGCTGCTTAGGGAAAGGTGAGTCTTAGTAAATATACTTGAACTCTTAAACCTTGTTTGAACAAAAATAAGGTGATAGCTGCTGGCATAAAATTATGCTTTTTCAAAGTCTTGAGCTTTAATAATACAGCATGACATTCATTTTATCATTGCGCTGCAGTTAAACTGTAGCAGACTTCTCATAGGTTTTATGTTTATTTTCCAGTTCTTCTCCCAGTCAAACTAATAACCCTAATCTGGTGTTGAGAGGAGATCAGTAGAATAGCATCAGGTTCAGGAGAGCTTCAAGAAAGGATTTGTTAGAGAATGCTAGGAAGAGTCAGTGGCAAATAGCTTGCAGTATTAAGTGACATAGGTGAAATTTTCATAACTTCTGTGCATCTTGTGCAACCTTTCTTCAGAAATAAGGTTAATGTAACGGTACAATGCTTTCCTATTCTGAGACTATGATTACATTGTGGCACTAGGGGCTAGGTTGTTATATTGAATTATAGAGTGTTCTAAACCATTTAGAGTTAGTGAGAAGCCTGAATGTGCAAATTGAAACCTCGTCAAGTTTTGTACAACTTCAAAGCCTTGAATATAGTCAAAGTACTCTTTGACAGAATAATCCTTTGCCCAAGGGGTATCTGTAGCAGTACATGACATTCATAATCTATGGTTTGTATGTCTTCAGCATGAAGCAACTGACTTGCTGTTAAGTGTTCTGACCAGAGAAGTTGAAATCTGTAAGACCAATGATAAAACTGCTTCAAGCCTTGTACCAGCCTATAAGCTGCCCTCATGTTGTACTGTGAACTTAGCAGTTGTCTGGTCATGGTAGTCCAGTGACAGGTCCGTGTGTAGGATGCCATTCATAATTATGAGATGTTTTTGTAGGTATAGAGTCATTGAATAATGAAATTGTTTAGCCTGGAGAAGACCACTAAGAGTGATCAAAAGCCCAGCACTGCCAAGTCCGTAATTAACCACGTCCCCAGGTGCCGCATTTACACACCTGTTAAATCCCTGTAGGGATGGGGACTCCACCACTGCCCCAGGCAGCCTGTGCCAGTGCCTGACCACCCTTCCAGTGAAGACATTTTTTCTAATATACAACCTCAACAACCCCTGCTTGTGATCACTGTAGTGCTTGTAGAGATACACGTCATCCCTACTTCATAGCAGTGAATGAACTGCAGTTTGTGCCCTTGGGAGAACTGGGATGGATCTCTACTTGCAGGCTTCTGCAGTGTGGTGTTATCATGGAACCTTGTCTAGGTGGATTCTGATACAAGTCTGCTCTTAGGGAAGGTGTCTTCTAGGGCTTCTGATGAAAGTATGTTTGCGCAGTTTAGCCTTATAGTAAAGCAAGTCCATGCCATATCCTACTGGCATCTATGAAAAAGAGTGTTACGACACTGTCACAGCATGGGAGAGTGATTAAGTAAAGCTTTTTAGTTACTGACCACTGACTTTCCTGTTTTGACAGATGTGAAAAAGGAGTTATGTCACTCGTTAATGTCAGGAACTGCATCCGTTTCTATCAGACTGCCGAGGAGCTCAGTGCCAGCACACTCCTCAACTACTGTGCTGAGATCATTGCTAGCCACTGGGTGAGTCCTGGCACAAGGAAGCAAGACGACAAATGTTTGCACATTATAGAAACTTAATAGCAGAATTTTGCTTACCTTACCACACTGTCTAACCTCAATTAGCTGGTCAATTGTCTTGAGAATGTCTTGGTGGGGGGGAGTAACATCTATACCCAAAGACTTGTTCTGTTCATTGGAAATACTTCACTGTACAAAGTGTCTTAGTTTCCTAAAAATGAGCCAAGTAGAAGGGACTGTGTTCTAATAAGCAAAAGGGTTGTTTATCAAATCTGGACTCCAAAGTGTTTAGAAGTTCATCCGTAGTTGGTCTCTGTCTATACAGATCACAAATCCCAGGCCTGCTTTTACTTCTAAAAATAATTCATGGACGCCAGGGAAATTTGTCTTCTGTAATGGAGGGAGAGGCAGCTGGTTTTGCAACCAGCTTGGAAGTTTCACTTGCTCTGATCTCTTATTTTGAAGAAAGTTTGATTAACTGAGTAATGACTTAGCCTTTAAAATAAGACTTGTCAGCAGTAGACTTGGGGGGGCTTTAGATTATTCTGAATCTAAAATGCATACTCTAGATGTGGATGTTTCTTTCTTTGGCTAATGCTAAGGCAGAGGGAAGTGTTTGGATATGTTAATACAGAAAAAAAGATTATTATATCTGAACCTATGGGTCAGCAGTTTTAACTCTTGACTTTCTTCTTGACTCCTAACTTTTGATGCTTATCTCTACCTGGAAATGAAGTTGCTTCTGTTTAGTCAAATGAGCACTAACTCCGATCTAAGACCTTTTTATTCCTAAACTGCTGTTTACTTTTATTCATAATTTTGTGACTCAGTCTTCAATAGTTGTAGGACTTTTTGTCAGAGTTAAGAATAAGTCAGTAGAGGATTATTTTAAAGACTAGATGTTAATCCACCATAGTGTCTGGTAAAATGCTAGTTTTCCCTGTCTGTAGACAAAAAGGAATAAAAATTTCACTAACTGATCTTGAAACTAAAATGTAAGATTTAAAGCTTCCTAATCTTAAAAGACTATCTGGGATTTTTCTTGCCAAAATGATAACAAAATGGAAGTTTTAACTGAACTTGTTTTGTGAACTTTAGAATTACGTTGTGCAATGCCTTGTCTATAAATAAAACAGGAGTATTGCCTACCCTTCTCTTTTTTTATTGCTCCTAGGATGACTTGCGTAAAGAAGACTTCAGCAGCATGAGTGCTCAGCTATTGTATAAAATGTTCAAGTCAAAGACAGAATATCCTTTGCATAAGGCCATTAAAGTTGAGAGAGAAGATGTGGTCTTTTTGTATCTTATTGAAATGGATTCACAGGTATAGTGAGACTGACTTGATCTATCTTCTAGAATTTGGTGTTTTAAATAACTAGTTCCTAAGTACCAGTCTGAATGTTGTTAGTGATTCTTGTTGCTAATTCTTATTTGCATGTTTAGCATTGCCACAGCTACTTCTGTGTCTGTAATGGAGGTCTATCTAGCAGTAGCTCCATGAGGACATAATTTAGAAGTGATTCATAACACTTAAAACATCTTGCATGCAACAGAATATAGCTAATAAAATCCATTACCTGATATTGCTATGCACATTTAAAGCTGAATGGTTATAACAGCCAACTTTGCTGCTTCATGGCGATTCAGTAAGAATCATTTCCTCGAACAGCTTTTCTGTTGAAAGCTGAAGTAACAGGTATTTTTTCTGCTTGGATGAAAACTCTAAACAACTAGCAAATAAGTTGTCCCCCAACAAGGGGAAAGGAAGAATTATTCAAGTACTTCTAATGTCAGTTGGCTGTATTTGTGTTGTAGCTTCCTGGGAAGCTCAATGAATTGGATCACAATGGAGATCTTGCTCTGGATCTAGCCTTGGCCCAAAGATTGGAGAGTATTGCAACTACACTGGTCAACTACAAGGCTGACGTAGATAGGGCAGACAAGAGAGGCTGGAGTCTGCTCCATAAAGCCATCCAGAGAGGTAAGTAGATGGGATATGAAGCTTTGTTAACTTGCAGTTGTTCCCAGTGTGGAATAAATATTTCAAAGTCTATTCCTGTGTCATGTTGTAGTTGACACTGCAGTTAGAAAATTGTAGTGAAGTATGAACTTTGTCCTGTTTCTTTTTTTTTTTTTTTAAAGGTAAAAGCAAACAGACTATTATTTGAGATCTGAGAGCCAGTCTGCTGGCTGGGCAAACTTATGCTATGTGAGATCTAGGTGCAATCTAGTAGAACATTGCCTGCTAAAGGAAGAAATAAAGGGAGACACTGGGAATATTCTAATTTGACAGTATTCTTTCTGACAAATAGTTGAATTGAGCATGACAACATAAGGGTCACAAAGATGAAGTCTTTTTCTAGATTTGAGTTGAATGCAGCATATGCTTCTTTGAGATATGGTTAACAGTAAGGGTCCTTGCTACTGCACAGCAGTTTCAGGAGAGGAAACTGACTGAAAGAACATGATGAGCAAGTGGAGGTACCTCTGTCCAGTCTGAATATTTTCAAAGCTCCAGTGCAGTTACCAGAGTGGAGTCTGAGTACAACTACATGATTATATTGAGCTGTTCTCCACCTTAGAGTGGAAAATGCATCTTATGAGAATTGGAGCACAGCAGGCTCTGGTTGCCATGGCCACAGAACTCTGAAGGCTTTGGATCAGCAGCATCTTGGCCTGTGGTCAGAATGTGGTAAAAATCTGCAGTGAACACCTTGTGCTGCTCGTTATTTCTGCAATGTCTTTGGCAGCTCTGTTTCAGAAAGTTTATTTCTAGCATCAAACTGTCTTGGACCCCTAGGAGTAAAGGAAGACGTTGGGAGCTGTATTTTAAGCTCACAAAATTTAAATTAATCTCCTACATGTCTAAACAGGGTAATACTGGCATCTGATCCTGTGAGTGAGATTTCAGCCGCAGGAGTAGGAGACATTGTAGGCGTTGGTCAGTTTTGTGATGGCTGCAGCCCTATAAAACACTGGAAAAATTGCAGCAGGCTGCTCTTCATACTTAATGCTGGCATTTGTCCCTGGTTCTAATGTCTGCTTTCAGTCTGAGCTAGAGCTCTGAGAATGAACGGTTGCTTTTCAGTAACCACAGCTTCAGTGAATTAATCACAGTTAACAATCAGATGTTCTGGAAATGGAGCTAAAGCAAATTGTCTGCACTTGCCACGTGATTCACACTACTTATGATCACTGAGAAGTGGGAGAATGTCTGATATGGAAATCAGAAAATGGGATTTTTGTTTTTGTTGGCAGAGATAATCAAGCAGTATAGGTTGAAACACTGTTCTTTGTTCTCCAGTCTTGCATTCAGGCCAAGCAAAATGTGAATGTCTATGCAAAGCAGCCTTTGATGCAAGAGCAGCTAGTATTTTCCTGAAGTTATTCTTTGCATATTGGTGTTTCAAGTTGAGGATTCCATGTGTCGAAGTGGGTCTAAGTTCGGACTCCTGAGAAGCTCTCAGGAAGGAGTTCTTGGGAATGCTGTGCATGGTGGGTCTGCACTGCTGAAGCCCTTACCCTGTATATATATGAGGGCCTGAATTTCCAAGAGCAAAGGCTGTGTTATTCCTTGTTTATGTAGTAAGACTGAACAGACTAACTTGAACTGGAAACTTTCGACTAGTGCCTTGGAATAGTACCTTTTGTTCAAAAAATACTTGTATATTTAGTATCACAGTTTGTCCAATGTTTTATTAAAGCAACAATAGATTTATCTTGATAGAAGAATGAGCGAAGTCAGTATCACTATAAAAATAAGCTGGTGTGAGAACTTGAGTCACAGGTAACCTGTGGGCAAAACACTTTTTCTGAGGGCTGCTTGTGAAATATTTTAATCCTGACTTTGCAGTGAAGTTTTTGAAGTTGCCTGTTGCTGAGGCATTCTAGGAGCAGACGCTTGTGTTGGAATGAATGTGTGGTATGGAGTGAAGTCATGTGTGTCTGTTTCCTGGAGTATATAATATACAGGGTGCATATATCCATTAATAACCTTGTCTTGTTTCACAAAAGGAGATAAATTTGCTGCAAACTTTCTCATTAAAAATGGTGCCCGTGTGAATGCTGCTACACTGGGAGACCAGGAGACTCCTCTGCACCTTGTGGCATCGTACAGCCCTAAGAAGCACTTGCCAGATGTCATAGCAGAGATGGCACAGATTGCGCAGTCCCTCCTGCAGGCAGGAGCCAATCCAAACATGCAAGACAACAAAGGCAGGTAAATACTGGGGGAAGTAAAGTCTGCTACCAGTGTAACAGATGCAACCTCCTAAGAACCTGTTCAGGTCTTTCAGCAAAGTACAGCTGATACTGGAAGCAGGAATTCATTTACCTGGTTCGAGACCTATTGGTAGCACTCAAAGTAGAAAATAGTGCAGGCTGAATGATACCCTATCGTGGGCAATTAAACGTAGCCCAGCTACAGAAAGCTGGGGTGAGTTGATAGTGTTAGAACACATGGCACACAGTTAAATTGCCTTTATTGAATCACTGAACGGTAAAAGCTAGCTAAGATGACAAATAGTATACCTGAAGCTGTCAGGGAAATGAAAATGTTCTCAAAAAATGCCAGTTTCTGCAGTGTGTTTATCTGAAGTGTAGGGCCTGTAAGCTTTTTCACAGGTTAGGCTGGCCTGGCAAGCAAGTTTGTAAAATAATATAGAAGACTTGGAATATATCAGCTGCACAGTTCTGATAGGTGAAGCTATTGTGCTTCTTCCTTTAAAGTTACTTCTTACATGAATGAGTTCCTTACTACCAAATTAATTGGAGTCATGTTCACTAAAAGTTTCGATTTTTCTTTCTTTTAAGAAGTGCTTGTGTCCTTCTCCTTTAAGCAGAGATGAAAGTTAAGCCCGTAGTTCTCTAGGGGCACACTGATGACCAGGGCCAAAGTCTGAAGTGTCTCACTTATTCCTGCTGTAACTGTTCTTTGCTCCAATTACAGGACCCCATTACATGTGTCCATTGTGGTCAGGAACGAGGCTGTGTTCAGTCAGCTCCTGCAGTGCAAGCAGTAAGTCTCACTTGAATGTAAAATACACTGAGGTTACCTTGTACAGTGAAGATACGAAAACTTGTTTAACAACTCTTCTGTGCCTTTTTGCCTTATAACAAGACTCGTAATAACTTGGGATGGAAAAGTGTAAAGGCTTTGCATAAGTGAAGATGCTAAAACTATGTCAGAAGCCATGTAAGTTTTTGCCCTACTGTAAAGAAGCAGTGAACTGGATCTCTGTGTTTTTTGAAGAGGCTGAAATAATTAAAGAGGTGAAGTAATGTAGGAAGCTTGATTTGTAGTGGAGCTAAAAGGAGTAGTAATGCTCTTGAAATGTCTCAATATGTTCTTGAGTTCAACTTGGGTTCTGCTTAAAGCTAACACAGGTGACTCCTCGGGGTGGTGAAGCAGAACACGTCATTTGACTCAGTTTCATTGCAGCTGAATTTGCAGCTCTTGTACGTGGCTTACTCAAGGGAATTTACCTCTGTGTTACACTTAGTGGGAGCCCTAATCTGCCAGGGATTCTACACTTCCCTAGGAGCAATGAGCTTGAATCTAGTAGTCACTAAAAGGTGCTGTGCTTGTTTCAGAGTATTCACAAATTCTCTGAAGTAACTGGAGCTACAGTAGGCTTCTTGGCAGGCGAAAGTTGTCAGAGAGGTATGAGATGAACTAGTACAGCTGTTTGGACACTTGAAACTTAAGCTGTGTTGGGGAACCACTTTTTAAGGTATAAATTGGGGGACACTAACTCTTATTTTTAGACTAGACTTGGAGCTGAAGGATCATGAAGGAAGCACAGCTCTGTGGCTTGCAGTCCAGTATATCACTGTATCATCTGATCAGTCTGTGAACCCTTTTGAGGATGCCCCTGTTGTGAATGGAACCTCATTTGATGAGAACAGTTTCGCAGCAAGGTTGATCCAGCGAGGCAGCAATACAGATGCTCCAGACACAGTAACAGGTAAACCAGATGTTTGTATTTCGTTGTAGGTGGAAGGCTTGTATGTTAATTGCTTAATGCTGACTGCACTTGGAGGAGCTGCGTGAAGTTTCAGCAGCATTTGCTCCATAATAAGTGATAGATGGTAGTTGCTTTACCCGGAGCTGGTGCACTGACAAGCTGAGCTGAACTTGCAGGAAGTGACAAAAAATCTGGACTCATTGCCAGGTTCTGATATCCTCTTTACAGTTTCAAGACGTGTAATCACTAAATGGAAGTGCATGTGACAATCCAGTGTTGGAAGGGGGCTACTGGTAACCCTGGTATCAAGGATTAGTACCACTTTGTTGACTTCAAAGTGTAATATTGTAAGGTAGTGGGGAAGGTGTTAGCACACTTGTTAGTATCAAAGTGTGGTTGAAATAGCACTCTAACAGTGTTCATGGTTTTTCTTTAGGAAACTGCTTGCTTCAGAGAGCAGCTGGTGCAGGAAATGAGGCAGCTTCTCTCTTCCTAGCAACTCATGGAGCAAAAGTCAACCACCAAAACAAATGGGTAAAAGCAGAAACTTAGTCTGAAAGTTTCCTTAGTTCTCTTCAGAAGTAAGATAGCAGAGATCTCCTACAGCTAAACCATAGCTTAAAGCAAGTTGGAGCACTTTGTGAACCTTTGCGTATTTTCAGGTATTTACTAGTGACCACTTGCATTCTTGTGGCACTGTTCTGGCAGAATCACCAGTTGTTAACATGCTTTTAGCACTTACCACAGTGCCTGGTGTAATAATATCCTTAGTAAAAGCTAACTCATGTAGTTTGGAACTCTTAACAAGCTTTGCCTACTAGGAGTGAAACTCTTCACACCAGCTCTTGTAGTTTTAATAGTTTAAAAGCTGCTTCTCTTCATGTCTCAAGCTGTTAACCCAGCGCCCTGTTTATTAAAGGGAGAAACCCCACTGCACACAGCCTGCAGGCACGGCCTAGCAAACCTAACAGCAGAACTCCTGCAGCAAGGAGCCAATCCCAATATCCAGACAGCAGAAGCGGTGCTTGGGCAGAAGGACGCATCTGCTCCTCCATCAGCAGAGAACGTTTATTTACAAACCCCACTTCACATGGCTATTGCTTACAATCACCCAGATGTGGTGTCAGTCATCCTAGAACAAAAAGGTAAGTGTTTGCTGGTCCAGACTGTTGATGCTGCAGTGAATTGGTGTGTCAGGATGGCATCCAAGCTGTTTTAACAAACTACTAAGAAAGCATGTCTTCCTGTAAACAGTGTTTAAGTATAGCAATTAATAAGACTGGCTAACTAGTCTTAAACTCAAATCATCTACTTGTTAAAACTAGAAAATTATTTTGTCAGTGTTTGTAAATTCTGCACTGTAGATAATGGACATGAACAGTTAGTCTCAGGTTCTATTATACCTGTACAACTGAGATTGCTTCAAAGCATTTGCTTCAGGTGAATACTGCAATCAGTTTTGGATAAAAGCATCTTTGTGTGCTGAGCCTCCCTCAACTCCTTGGTAAGAGGATTTTATACAGAGCAATGCTGGTATTATAGTAGAGTTGAGACTTGAGTACTCAAATACCGGCAAATGAGTTCATTAAGTGCTACTAGTCAGCTTCTTTCTAGCAGCAGGAAGGGAGTTTGACAGCTGAAGCGGGCCAATTTTGTCTCCTACCATAAGTGGGATTTAGAAGGAAGTAGGTGAACTGGGGTAAATATTGTGCATCCCAGGGAATGGAGAAGGAGGGATGCTGCCACCATATTGTGGAGCCTCCACTCTTCATTCTCAGAGCTTTGTATATGCCGCTCTATTTGGAATTGCTGCTAGAAAGGGACAGGTTAAGCCTCTTAGCTAGAAAATTGAATTTTTCTTAGTATATGTACTAAGATTAGCAGTAGTGGCAGTATTGTCTGAATCCTAAGCAGTGTCACATCGGGGAAGCTGAAGGTACTTTGCTCAGATCTTACAAACTGACTGCTAAAGGAACAGCCTACCACAAAACGCAGCATTGCTTCTGCAGCTTTCAGTGTGCGACTGCAGATCGAGTACAAGAATGCCCTAATTCCTTATGCTTTCTTATAGCTAATGCTCTTCATGCTACCAACAACTTGCAAATTATTCCCGACTTTAGTCTAAAGGACTCGAGAGACCAGACTGTGCTGGGATTGGCTCTTTGGACAGGTATGTGCCTTCAGGATGAGAATTTACAATGATAGGGAAGCTATGATGTGAACAAGATTTTCTTAAAGATAAAACAGCTGGTGTGTGGTCGTGTTCTGGCTTGTGCTGCTAGGGAGGAGTTGTCAAGGAGAGCTTTAGATGGTTCTTCATCTTTTAAAATTAGTGTTCACATATGACTTAGTGAAAGATTTCTAGTCCTACAGCTTCTGCCTAGAACTGTACTTGCAGTTCAATGGAATTCTTCCTCTGTGAACTCCCTGGTAGTTTTCATATCGGATCACTGTATTGTCTGTGCGCATTAACTCTATTAGTTCTACTAGTCTTAGTGTGTCTGTTTTATAGAACTGAAGGTAAAATACTAATGAGCTTGAACTGTTCAGGCATGCACACAATAGCAGCTCAGCTGCTTGGATCTGGGGCATCTATCAATGACACCATGTCAGACGGACAGACGCTCCTACACATGGCAATCCAGAGACAGGACAGTAAGAGTGCCCTCTTCCTGCTGGAACATCAGGCAGATATAAATGTCAGGTAAGCTCCTAACTGATACAACACTCACCTGCGTATGTATCTAGGAGCAGGTGGTGACTGCCTTTGTATAATGGCTTGAGATTTGCTTCAGATCATGATTTACACATAGTTACATGTTTGGCACTGTTTTGTGGCACTAGTTAGGGCTGAGGGATGACATATGTTAACTTGGACCATAGCTCCATTGTTCAGTACCTCCTCTTGAGGCTGCAGAAGGAGGTGCCACTTAATTCTAGGTAAAACAGCATCCTCTGTAGCAGACCGAAGTCCTAGAGACAGGCCGAGAGGCACTGAACTTCTGTTGTCTCATCCATTTGCCAGCTTGTTAGAGCTGCATGTTTGCTACCCTCTAAGATAATTAGATATAGATCCAGCAACAGGATCCTCAGTATCTCCTAGACAACTTGATATTATAGACTGTACAGAACATTTGTCTGCTTACATGACTGACAGGCTATCTGTTAAATTTGGCAAGCTGTACTGTAATGAATGTCATGGGTACAAACTGCCTAATGCTGCTGTGCTAACTTCAGCTTTTTAACAGTTGGTATTTGACTGTTGCTTGAAGTGTTGCCACGTTGGAGACAAAGCTGTTTGCTTCTGTGGCAGCCGGCTGGCTCGGACGGAGCTCTGTTCAAATAATGGCTGCACTGAAGGAATTGAGTGTCTCTGAGCTAAGAACACTAACTTGTTTTTCCAATTTTAGAGGTCACTTGCTAATATTGAAGGGGGAAAGAAAGGTAGACTACAGAGCTGTGATGAAATACATGGTGTGTTTGTGATGGTCTTACCACAGCAAAAATACGTACAAGAAAAGTTAATTCTTGGCTTTGCCAATAAAGTGCTGTGGCTGAACTTTATAATGCATCGGTTAACACTTGGAAGTGTCTCTGCTGCAGGACCCAGGATGGAGAGACAGCCCTACAGCTGGCCATCCAAAACCAGCTCCCACTCGTGGTGGATGCCATTTGTACCAGGGGAGCGGACATGTCTGTGCCGGATGAGAAAGGAAATCCTCCCTTATGGCTTGCCTTGGAAAACAACCTGGAAGATATTGCGTCAACTCTGGTAAGACTGTCAGTTGGCTTTAGTCTCACTTTTGTTCATCTTGCTAGCAACAAAAGGCTTCATCAGCAAAAACAAACTCAATGCAGGAAGAGAACAGACTAGTCCAATATTACTAATTTCTGGAGGTCTTTTTCTTCACCAGAAATTCCTCTTTACTGCAGGAATCTTATAAATATAAATACTGTAGTCTACATAACCAAATATCTTGCAGCCACTTTAATAAAAATACAGAATATGCTGTCTGGATTCTTGATCTGGAAGGAGTAAGGATCTGCTTAGATCAGTCTGTAGCATACATGACTTGTGTAATGATCAGCTTTCTGAATAAAACTGAATACTTGTTTTATGCTTTAGTATATGTGCTGGTTTTTATTGCATCTTAAAATTGAACCAAGAAGGCCTTTAAAAGCTTATATTTACTTTCAAGACTGTTTACTTTCGGGCATAGGTGATACAGCTGGAGATGTCATAGGAGACACAAGTAGACCTCCTTGTGTCTTTTTCATAAAAGTGTTACTTGAAAGCTTTGTCCAATTGTCCACTAGAGGCAACTATTTAAAAACTCTGCTAGTGACCTGGGAAATACATCTTGTAACCGTTCTTGACTGTGCTGGTATTGGATAAGAACAATTATGGAGTCAACACTCTTAACTACCCATGTTTACAACAACCTTGTAAATAGTTTGTTAAAGTGGAGTAGAACAAGTCTTAAGTGCCACATTGCTCAAGTATGTTGTTCTCTAGTTGAAGAATACAAATATTAGCAATACAATTCATGGAAAAAAACTCTCTCTGGTTAGCTGAATGTGTAAGAAAGCAGGTAAATGGGCCAGACCTTCAAAGGCAATGTCTGCTGATGCTGCTTGATTTACTGTAGGTGCTTGTCATTGCTGAAAGTGAGGTAACCAGTCCAGCTTGCTTAAGATCTGTCTATCGAAGTATACGGATGAATATTTGAAGTGTTAGTAAATACCACCTAATTAAGGATTACACAGTAAACCAATAAAGTATTGGTCTGGAAGACTTTAAAGTAGCTTCCTGAAATTCAGTGACTGTCACAAGAATAGACAAGGCATCTCAAGTTTTACCTCTAGGGGATAATGTTCCAGAAGCATTAGTCAGGGACTATAGTACGAGCCTGTTGAAAAAAACCTTCACTGTGTCATTGAGATTCTCCTTCTAGGTTAGGCATGGCTGTGATGCAACGTGTTGGGGATCAGGACCAAGTGGCTGCTCACAAACCCTTCTCCACAGAGCTATTGATGAAAACAGTGAACAGATTGCGTGCTTCCTTATCCGCAGGTCAGACCCTTCCAAAATACAAACCTTCTAACATGGGTTAGAAGTTACAGTGTTACAGTGCATGTAGGGACGTCCCTAGCATGAATTAATTGGATGCTATCTTGAGTCAGTAACAACTATGTGCTTCCTTAGGCTTTTGCTGGGTGGGTGACACGTAGGAAATTCTGACCAATGCTAAAGACACATTCTGTAATCTGTAATAGCATCATGTTCTTGATGACAAGAGTCAAACTAAAACCAGGAGCTTGTGCTTTTGTAGAATGTGTCAGCAGTTGCTGGATCAGCTCTTGTAGTCTTTTCTGTGACCCTTTTTGGAGCAGTTTAAATCTGGATTAAACATAATAAATTGACTGCACTGTGTTTGTTTTAGTGGGTGTGATGTGAATAGTCCCAGAAAGCCAGGCCCGAATGGAGAAGGAGAAGAGGAAGCCCATGATGGGCAGACACCCCTACACTTGGCAGCCTGCTGGGGACTAGAGGAGGTGATCCAGTGCCTTCTGGAGTTTGGTGCAAATGTCAATGCTCAGGTGTGTGGACAAATCATGCACAATTTTTTAAAGTAGATTCTTTGCCTCCAACGTACTGAAAACAAACTTTCCTCTCAGCTGTGTATTTTGCTTGATAGAGAAAAGAAAATCCTGCTCTTACAGCTGAGGCAGTGCAATGACTGGATGCAGCTCTGCTTTCTCTCCTGAGAGAAAGGTCTTTTTACCAGACCTGGTGCCTATCTGCTCATATGGTGGTTAATTCAGGAAGCTATGCTGAAGGAAAATAATGATACAGAAAACTTACTGCAATGTTACTTTTCTCATGTAACAGTGGGATTCAGTGTCTTCTGTCCCTAGTGTGAATTAAAGGCAGGAGCAGGGCTGTATTGTGCTGCAATTAATCCTTAAATCAGCTACAGTGTAAAACTCCAGTATACTCTACTTTGTTAGTATCTTTGGGAAATGTCTTCTGTTTTTGAGTAAACTGAGGTGATGTAAGTATGAGTTATACTTCATTTTTGATTGCACAGTAATCCTTAAACAGAAGCTTTATAAATAACAACAAGATAAATGAATGGATAACATTTTTAGGTCCTGATGTTTTTAAAAAGTGACATTAAAACGAATCACAGAACACAGTCACAAAGCAGGCTTGGCTGTAAACTGCTGCTTGGTGCAAGCAAATGTTTAAACACCTCAGCTGACTTTGCTATTAAATTTGAATGCTAATCTCTGCCCTCAAAACGACTGACTACATGGGAGATGTTATGATGAGCTATTTAAAAGGCTGTATAGCACAGGATTTGAGGTCAGCCTGTTTGGAGAAACAAATCTCAATTTGCTTTTCTTACACTCTGGATTTGAGCTTGCCCTGCAGGTGTTTGGTGTCCATGCTGAAGGAAGCTGGTAGGTCACAGGACTAAACTACTAAGTTTCCTTAACCCTTCTGAATTAGAAAAGGATTTGTGTACTACTGAGTCTATATATAACAAACTTCCTTGTTTCCTTCTAGGATGCAGAAGGAAGAACTCCAATCCACGTTGCCATTAGCAACCAACATAATGTTATCATTCAGCTTATGATTTCACATCCAGATATTAAGCTGAATGTACGTGACAGGCAAGGAATGACTCCCTTTGCTTGTGCTATGACGTATAAAAATAATAAAGCAGCTGAAGCAATTTTGAAGAGGGAACCAGGAGCTGCAGAACAGGTAAGCTGGGAGTGTTCAAACCATGCTGGTTTTGTTACTGCACTAGTTTGTGGTAACAGCTGTTCCGCAAGCCAGTTCTGTTTTATCCTTTTGTGGCTTTACATGCAATCAGTTTGCCAGATGCCAATTCTCTTTAGCAGGATTTATTAGGAAACTGTAGGTGTGTATGTGATATGTGTGAGTAAGAACATTAAGGGTTAGTGTCTTGTCAAATCTTCTTATCTTGTTAATACTAAACTGAGAAACAGGCATATGTGTGTATAAGGAGAAAATTCTAACTCTGCTCTTGTCTTGTGCTGGACTAGTACAGAAATAATCTATTACCCAGCTCTCCTAAAGCTATCCAAAACAGAAAACTTGACCTAAAATAACTGAATAATAGATGCTATGCTGCCCTGCTGAACTATAAAACCTCCAGCTGTATCTTCAGGCTTCTGGTGTGACACTTCAGGCAGCTGTTCAGGAGATTCTTCCTATCCTGTGTAAGTTTAATTACTAGTGAAATATTTGAGTGCTTAGTAAGCTCTTGTAATATATCTAAAACATGGTTACAAATACAGCCAGCTTAAATATGCTTTAACATCAGCTGCAAGACAAAGTTGAACAACATGTACTTGGTATTAAGCCAAAAAAACGAATTCTTGGGTTGCACAGAGCAGCTGTGGATGCCCCATCCCTGGAAGTGTCCAAGGCCAGGTTGGACGGGGCTTGGAGCAACCTGGGATAATGGAAGGTGTCCCTGCCTGTGGCAGGGGGTGGACTGGATCACCTTGGAAGGTCTCTTCCAACCCAAACCATTCTGTGGTTCTGTGAATACACTTTGCATCAGTGTGGCAGGATTCCATGTTGCTTCCTTCTCCTGGATTAATTGCCAGATAGACTCGAGCTTGATTTAACTGAGTTTATCATTAATTGCTGCTCAGTACTTAACTACAACAGCTGTTAACCTTTTGTCTGTCTAACAATACTCTCCAGTGTGTGGTCAAGAAATGACAAGGTTATAAAATAGAAATAAAGTAGTGTGAGGCAGACTGGACTGAGCAGTTGCAGCAGATAGTTTCTCGGTTCGGGTATTTGATAGTCACGTCTATCAGATAAGTCTCTAATGTCAGCTCCTGAAAGGAACAAGATCGTACAGTTCAAGTAGAGGGAGCAAGTGTCTTTTAGTGCAAACTTGTCCTACTACATAAAACACCTTGTTCTACAGGAATAATAGATTAATTTCACATGCCCTTTCTGCCACAGGTTGATAATAAAGGTCGGAATTTCCTCCATGTGGCTGTTCAGAACTCGGACATCGAGAGCGTGCTGTTCCTGATCAGTGTGCAGGCCAATGTCAACTCTCGGGTCCAGGATGCCTCCAAACTGACGCCTCTGCACCTGGCAGTGCAGGCTGGCTCAGAGATCATTGTGCGCAATCTGGTGCGTGCTGGAGAGTCACCGTTCCTCTGCTTAAAAATGTATATTCTACCTTACTGCACAGTGCCTGCAGGCTGATAAATCATATGAAACTGACACCACTTTTTCTGAAACAGAAAGTTCCCTTAGCTTGTACTGTTAGCTGAGCTGCCGCAGTAGCCTTCACATGAGCTTGTTTGGTTTGCGGCAATCACTGGGTAGCGTGGCTCAGTTTGAGGAATCTTTCCTTGCCCTTTCTGCACATTTGAACACAAACACAAATTGTAGCAGCTCAGTAATGATACCATTTTATACATGCTGGAGGCCTAGAAGTATCTCTGTACAGTAGAGTCTTGTGTGCTTCATTCACAGAAATAAACGGTTAGCTAAAATAGCCCTGAAACCATCTTTGAACATATTCCTTCTTGCATCCTGACAGCTGCTTGCAGGTGCCCAGGTGAATGAACTGACCAAACACCGTCAGACTGCTCTTCACTTAGCAGCCCAGCAAGACCTGCCCACCATTTGTTCAGTCCTTCTGGAGAATGGAGTAGACTTTGCAGCTGTAGATGAAAATGGAAATAACGGTAAACTTCAAGTTACACAAGTAAATGCAAAACACTTCAGTAGGTCTGTTAATGGTGTCTCCTAGTGGTAGAGAGTGCACTGTGAATGGGCTTGCTCTGCAAAGGTGAAAGAATGAAAGTCCAGGAAATCAAAGCAGACAGAAGGGGTTGTTTGAGAAGGAGGGTTGGGAAAGTGGAAGGAGGGTGTTTCATTTAGTTATTAGGCTGTAATTATTGCTGATACTCAGAGTCTTGAACCTTCTTTTTGGTTTTTATTTTTTTTTTACTATTCAGCTCTGCATCTGGCAGTGATGCACGGCCGTCTGAGCAATATCCGGGTCCTCCTCACAGAGTGCAATGTAGATGCAGAAGCATTTAATATCAGGTGATTATTTACAGTCTTAACAGACTAAAAGAGCTACCTTGTATTTTAAAATATGTGCTGATATGCTGCTTAAAAGAATATATTTGGCTTGTATTATTTATACACAAATTTGGAAGTGTGCAGATGATGCTGTGTCTAAATTCTGTGCAAATTATATGTATACAGCAAGAAAGGAAAGTTAAAGTAGGGAGCTGTGTATGACATACTGAGTTACTGAGATGTAGGATTGTTCGAGTCTGAACCAAACTTGAAAGCAAGGAGAGTTGGATGAGTAACTGCTGTATCAGGCAGACTTTGATCAGGATATCAAACTCTTTTCCCCAGAGGCCAGTCACCAATGCACATTTTGGGACAATATGGGAAAGATAATGCAGCAGCCATCTGTGAGCTCTTCTTGGAGTGTATGCCAGAATACCCTCTAGACAAACCTGATACTGAAGGAAACACAGGTAGGTGAGACTCAAGAACTATTAAACTTGAAAGTCACTCAAGTTGTGTTCGTCGTATGTTGCTTTCAAAGCTGGACTAATTGGCAGTAGTATGTTAAATACAGTAGGAGGCACACAATACATGGAAGTTTAAAATCTAAAGATCCTGTCTGGACTGAATGTAACACAATCTGCCACTCTGCTAGCAAGGAACTGTCTGGCTTTTATGTTTCAGTGCTCCTCTTGGCTTACATGAAGGGAAATGCTAACTTGTGTCGTGCAATAGTGAGAGCTGGGGCTCGGCTGGGAGTTAACAATAACCAAGGAGTCAATATCTTCAACTATCAAGTTGCTACAAAACAGCTTCTCTTTAGACTGCTGGGTAAGTACCACTTGCCATGGTGGGAAAGTATTTCTGGCTTATGCTTCCAGGATACTTTGGAGGAAAGAACTCTGGACATTTGACTTAGATGGCAGTAATTCCAGAGAGGTGGAACTTGTGAATTTTATACTACTATCAGTGCAGGGTAGAAATACTAGTTTTTCTTGTGATTAGCTGAAAAGTTGTACAGTGCGGACTGTCAGATACTACTTCTTCTGGAAGGATAGACATGGAAACTCTTGGCTGGTTGTGTAGTCTAATGTAGCTTAAAACACAGCCACTGTTTTTTAACTGGTGCTGTACAGTTGCTGTGGACAATGTGATGGAAAGCAACTATAGATTGTCTACAAACAAGACTCCAGCTCCTGCAAGAGTAGTTAAATCCATTATACTGGATGCAACCTAGAACTAGAAAAAGCCTTCAGGTTTAATGTCCTCGAAGAGGTGTCTGAGCCCATTTTGCCTTCACATTTTTACCTCTAACAGATATGCTGACGAAAGAACCTCCCTGGTGTGATGGCTCCAACTGCTATGAATGTGCTGCCAAATTCGGAGTCACGACAAGAAAGCATCACTGGTAATATGAGCCACCTTGCTGCGCTTACAAGGAAGTGGATTCTTCCCCAAATGTAGCTAGGCTTGTTCCTTCCAATAGTTCAGGAAACCTCCATGTAGGTGTATAACCACTAATCCAGCTGAAACATTCCATCCTGTCTTAGATCAGAAACTTGTAGTCTGACTGAAATCATATTTTAAGAAGATTGTGCATTTAATATTCTGATTGGTTGTAAATGAGAAATTGCATCCAAGTTCCAGTGGTGAAACAGGATTTAAACACTCAGTTGTCAGGGGAAGAGAGTGATACACTTCACTCCACAGAGGAGCAACAATATATTTTATTAAGATGGTGAGTTAACAGAAGTTTAATGGTAAATGTGGCAGTGGTTTATGAGGCCTTGATGGCAAAGGTGCACTTTATTATTTCCTGCATAGAGGATGGAGTCTGGGAGAGCCTCCTGTGGAGGCATGAGGCTCAGAGAGGACAGCCACTGGGGCTGTGGCTTACACAGGAAGGACGGAAGGAAGCACATCACCACCACAGTGGTGGGATGACCTGCTCCAAAACAGGTGGCAGATTTGGGCAGGTGTTTGATAGCTCAGGTTTGGGATGCTGTTTGTAGTGTGGAAGTGGCTGAAGATGAACATGAGCTGCTCTTGTGTAGATAGGAGTTGCCTTTTTCAAATAGCCTGAACTTGTACAAAACATGCTGGGTAGGAAGGGTGTTAAGCTAAGATTTTTCTTAGCTCAGTGTGCTAGAGAAACTACACGTGCATCAGTTGAAGCAGTACCAGGTGACTCACTTGTACAGAACCAGCATGTGCTGTTGGCATTAGTAAATTAGTCCATGACAAATAGCAGAAGATACAAGACAATCATACCATTTCAATTGTTAGTGTGTATTTAATGATGCTATCATTGATAAAGAATGTCAAACAGTAACATCCTGGTGTTCACTAGGAGGGAATTCACTTTTCTCCCACCCCTCTTCTATCAACAGCCGACACTGTGGACGCCTGCTCTGCCATAAGTGCTCAACAAAGGAGATTCCTATCATAAAATTTGATCTGAACAAGCCAGTTCGAGTTTGCAACATCTGCTTTGATGTCCTGACTCTGGGAGGAGTCTCCTAGTATGCTGTGGAAGTAAAGGGATTCCCAGTCAGTGCTCCTGACAGCAGCTCTGCTTACAAGCCCTCTGGATAGGGAAGAGGAGGCCTATACATGTCTTCTGCAATAGACTGAACTAATTAAGGACCTTGTTATGATATACTCTGGTATAAATGATTTTGTATGACTGTAAATGTATCGGGCTGCGATAGACTTCACTAGAAATCAGAGTGGATTGTTGAAACCAAGTGACAAAAGAATTTAGACCCTCTTCTAGTTGCAGTGGGGTATGGAAGCTGAAATTTGTACTGATTGAATCGGGGTCTGTCCTCAACATGGTGCTTTGCACTGAGCAACTCTATTAAGTCCTGTGGCTTTCAGGCTGCTTAGTGGAGATGGTATTAAGTTTCAGGGTAACCAGGTATCTTTCTTTGCTTTGTCTTAAATATTCCCCTTCTCTAGAGAAGACTTCTTGTGAAGCTAAACTGAGCTATTGCAACCACTGTTCAAGAAACTCTTCAGACCTAGGGGTAGTTCTAAGTATAGCTCAAGAATTGTGGCCTTACAACAGAAAGCTTTACAACGTCTGATGCAAAACAGTCAGAATTGCAGATCCACATTTTGATACCTCCTCAGCAAACGACTCATTAGCTTTAGCATGTTCAAGAGAAGTGCAAGATTGTTTTAGGAAATGCTCTTGCTTGTACCTGCTGAAACTGTCAGTCTTCATTGCACTTTCATATTTACGTTGCTGGTCCTTGCAGTTCATGGAACTTGTATAAATGACCATGAATTTGCTCAAAGGCCTGAGCGTGTGCTAAAGGAGAAACACTAAAACTGGTGAAGTCTAACTCACAGTACAGCAATAAATGCTGAAGTGCATTAGAAATCCCAGGAGGGAGAGTAGCACTTTCTTGGGGTTTAAGGAGCCTGGTAACTGCTGTGGGAGAGTCAGTAACCCTACTAGTGTAGTATGTGCTGCACCTCTAGACACTAAACTTGGGTCCATTTTCAGCAGGATTACTGGTGAGTGGGAGTGTATGTGGAGGCTTCCTATTAGGAGTAAGCTGCAATATTTTAATCTAGGCTGGTTGTACTCTCTTAAACATGCTGAATCTGTAGAAACCTACCACCATATTGTCTAGGTAAACAGGAAAGTACTTGGCTGGTAGACCAGCTTGTGATTTGGTGGGCAAAGGCTTCAGTTAGAAAAAATGGGTACGTAAGCAAAGCTACATGCCATGTTAAGGCTGTTTTTATTTCAAGAGATAAAGCTAGTATAGACTCAGTTCAGCATTCCTCATCTTTACTCCATGAATTGGTATGCATTTTTTAATGACTGTTATCTCCAGTGAACAGCATGGACAGGTGATGATGTGTTGCCCTGTTGGGAGCAGTGACTTGTTAGTCCTAAAGAGTAAGATGAGCCGATGAACCAGACGGCTGCTGTTACGGGAGACTTGCTCAGTTTTTCTCAAGCTTGTACAAGGAGAGGATTAGGAGAGGGTGTAATTGCTGACATTTGCATGATTAATTTCACATCAAGTCTCACTTGATCTGCACTTTGATCTTCCAGTATGCGTATATTGTAACTGGAATCACCCCGTACCACTAGGGAAGAACAGTGGATGACAATACAAACTTGCCTCACTGTTTGATGCCTGCTGCTGTCATGTTCCAACAGAATGCTCTGGGTAACACAGCTGGTCTCTAACACAGTTACTGATGCAAATGGTGCATCTCTGGCATAATGTTTTAGGTGAATGAGGGAAAATGGTGGTGTCAGTTAATGTTAGCTACAGTAATTAATGGTGTCTGTTAACTGCAGTCTACAGTTTGGGGGTTTTTGAGTGAAATAGATGATGGAAAACATTGTACTTCTGGTCCATTGCCTTCTGATATTTCAAGGTGTCACTGGTTGCAGATCTCTAGCAGTGAAAGATAACAATGGAGAGAAAGTGCATTTGGTGAAAGAAGTCTTGACTGTAGTCCCGTGATAACATGTTGTTTTCTTCCTTGGTTTGGAGCTGAAGTGATGTGGAGGAGTAAGAGTGTGCTCAGAATGCTGAAAAACAGTGCAGAGGAGGGGTTTTCCAAGGCCACAGCCTATGGGCTTCAACCTAATTGGAAAACTGCACAGCATGTAATTGCCAGAGCACTTAAACATCACTTTTTCAGTGGCTTCTCTGATGGAAGGAGCAAGGGAACAGGGAGCTCAGCTCTAACAGATTAAGCAAGCTTTTTAATGATGGAAAATGTGGATCTGGTGAAAATTCAGCTTAACTGAATGGCAAGTTAAGGCTGGGTAGTTGCTCTTCTGAAAAACAGGATATTGATTATAACTGTAAAACTCTGGGAAAGATCTGGGAAACCATCTGTAGTGCTCCTGGTTTGCTGTTTATAGCCAGTACTGTCCCAGCTTTTTTACTGAAGTCTGAAAGGAAAGTTAAGGTTATTGTTAAATATACAGCCTGAGGTGTTCTTTAAATTTAAAGCAACTAAATTCAGCAAATTTGATCCTTTTAAAAGTGCCTTTGAGATCATTTCCTTCCAGCCAATTCTAAATAGCTTTCTGCCAGAGCTAAAGGGGAAAAGCTCACAACTTGAACCAAAACCCAAGTTTGTTCTTTCCTAGTTCAGCTGAGGAGTTGACCCTGCCAGACAACTGGTGGGACTTAATCCCTCACACACTCTGCCTAGTGTTGGTCTGAACTCTCAGACCACCTGAGATTTTTTTGGGAGTTTTGCTGGCAATGCTCCACTACAGGGTGCAAATGTGAATGAGGCACTTGGTAATGTAGTGGTGGTCAACACATTTCTAACTCTAAACAACTGCTCTTCCCTTTTTGTAGCATAATACAGTTGTGACCAAACCCCCCACCCCTCTTACCCCTACTTTTAGTGGTATCTATTAACTTGAGACTCAAGTCTGCCAAGCATTGAACAAAAGATTAGATGGAAAATCAACTTGTGTCCCTGGAAGTGCTGCTGTCACACGAGGCTTCAGGCACTTCAGCAGGGCCACATGGGAAGTCGGGTGGTTCATGCTGTAGCTTTTTGTTCTGAGACTGGATTCCTTTTGATTGCAGTCATGCAGCACTCTTACACAAGCAAATACCATGGTCCAGCACTCTTACACAAGCACAAACTGTGGTCTGGATGAAATTTTGTGTCTGTAAAAGGTGCAGTCACTGTTTCACACCACTGAGTGGAGTGAGAATGTTGCTGTTGAAGGTACTAACAGAGCAGAGTAAGTTGCTGGCTAAAAGCTGACAGATGCCTTAATGACTTCCCGTGCTGGAGATAACAGCTTGTCCAACTGCTCATGTAGTGCTTATAAACTAACATGTAACAGTATAGGAGGCCAAGGCTGGATTGTTTTGTAGATCAAATGTTAATAGGCAAGTCCTCTTTTTTCTGTAACCAGCAGAGGTGGTCACTGCAGCAAACTCGTCTCTAGAAAAATCAAAGCTTGTATGAGTGACAGAAATAACTGAACCTTCTAATACCCTCTGTGAAATAGAAAAGGAAGTCTTAGAACAATGGCATTTTATCTGCAGTGTTTGTCTGGAGTCGTTGTAAAAATGTATTTTTCCAATATGCATTACTTTGTTGTGTAATGATTCTACTTGTAATAAAATGCAGAACTAAATGATGCATCATGAGGTGAAACCTTGCTAAGGAAGTATCTGCTTCTGTAAAGACAGCTGCCCCTCTGCAAGCTTATCCTTAAAAACCATGAAGAAAAACAGGGATACAACATCCAGTCGGGCATAACAACTTTATTCTTTGTTCTGAAATTAGTCCAGGTATTCATTTTCATGTTGTGGAACTGCTACAACTGTTCTTTTGGCTGTCAAGGTCTGATGTTCTAGTTTGTACCATGTAGTCATCTTGAATGCCTTATGCTAGACTTACCTATAATCAGTCTTATGAAACAAATCCGAGCTCCCCCCGGGCCAGAGCTGGTTCATGGAGTTCATCAGTTCAAGTTACTAACACCTGGTGCACTCAGTTGTGTACTGGAGGCAGCTCAGCCCCCTAGGAGAGCAGAGAGCTGCTGCAGCTTCACTTCAGGAAAAGGAAAGCTTCAGTGCAATACCAAACCCAGCCAAGACTTCTGGGTGAGATTGTGATGCATTAGTCTTTTATTAATAAAACTTACTAAAGTACAGATGAATGGCGAGCTTTATTAGAGCACTGTCTCTGGTGACTTGAGCCCTGTGTAGCTATCCCTGTTTTCGTCCCACCCTCTTCCACCATGGGAGAATCCAGCTGAGCTGCTGAACTGGAGTTACAAGCACGATAGTCTTGGATCACTTCAGGTCAGTGAGGGTGTCTCCTTGTTTGCTTTAATAGATGACTTATTCCTAGTGCAAGACAAACTCTTCCCCCCCAGTGTTTCCAAACACTAAACTGAGGAATAAGCTGTGAACTGGTTTTCAACCAACTTTAACTTTAACCACCTTCCTGTCCTGCCTTTTTGCAACAGTTTGTTTGATTTTTGGTGTAGCTCTTGCAATCAAAACCATCCCCTCAGCATTATATTTGCATAGTGATTGAGTGTTACAGCAAAATGAAACTTGCTTAGAAGGTCAGGCTGGTCCACCTTCACTGGGACTGGTTTGCCCTCACAAACTACTTCTTACAGCATTTAATAGTCTGGAATTTGCTGAAACTTCCAAATAGCTTTAAAAAGCTCTTTTAAAGGCATTTGCCAATCATTTGGGGGGATGGTTTCACTACTTTGAATGCAATTTCTTGTTAAAGGGGTGGTGTCTTTTTAAATGTGGCAAAGGCCAAAGCTGTGGAGGCAGTGAAGTGCTGCTTTGCAGCTCTTTCCTACAGCTTTTACAAAGCTTGATCTTCAGCATTGTGTGAAATGAGCTGCTCCCTCCATCCCCAAAGACGGCTCAAGCCCAAGGCTGAGGTTCAGTTCTGCCACACATCCTACTCCCCCTGTGAGTGATAAGAGCTGGCACAGCATAGCAATGCCTGGAAGAGCTTCTCTTCAGGCTGATGATGAGATTAAAAAGCCCAAAACCAAAAACACTCCCCCTCAATGTTACAACAAGTATGTCTAAGCATGTACACGTTTAAGTTGCTGTATGGCTTCATCCCTGGCAGCTGTAGCATCCTCTGAGCTTTTATCAGGGAGAAGTGCTCTAATGTGTCCTGCTGCAAGGAGTGAATGGTGCCTCCTGTAACTTGCTAATTAACTAACTAATAGATTTTGGGCCTCTCTTTAGAGGTGGTGGTAGCTAAAAATCAGTTTATAAACACTTTCCAGCTGGTTATACAGAGGTGGCAACTGCCTTAAGGAGAAGAACTGACCACAGGGATAAGAACTCAGCAGGGACCCTGATCTGCACGTCTCTCTCAAAGCTCAGCTACAATAAAACTGATTTTAAGAGCAGATTCCATAAAAACCAGCAACTGCTTCCCTGCAGCTTGAGGTTTGTAGTGCCTGAACCCTGTGCAGGTATTCCTTCCTCCCTTTTAGCCTCACCCAGAAACGGTAATAACCTGCCCTGCATTTCTGAGAGTCACTCATATTGCTGAATTCTGCCAGCTGTGATACAGTAAATACAGATTTTAAGGGAGCTGTGTCTTGTGAGGGCACATCCAGCTCAAGTTATAGTCTGATAGGCACAGACCAGATGGGAGGAAGTCTTATACCAGAATGGAACAGGAGGCAGATTACAGTAGGATGGCTGTGTTGCCACCCAGGCAACAACAAAAAAAAAAGCTATTTAAAACTACTCATTCCTTATCAGAACAGTTTGAAAGTGGTGAATCACAAACCAAGAGGGTGAGGTTAATATCAAACAGCAATCCTCATAGGTGGCTTCAATATCTTGGCACAGTATCTAATGCAAACACTGAATGAGGAAATACAGCTCTGGCCTTTGCCTTCTCTACTCCAAGAAATTGATAAAGCTTGTGTATACCTAAACTGCACAAGTTCCTAGATACTGTGGCCCTTAATTGTAGAAGAAATTCAGGGTTTTCCCTGCTACATTTAAACTCTTTGGCGTGAGTCATGTGCCTGGGAAGGAGCCATCAGCACTGCCCTGCAGCAGGACCTGGGGACTGTGCACAGTGATGCTGCAGCAGTTCCTGTGCTCACTGACTTCGCTGCCTTAAACCACAGCACATTGTCCCACCACTGTGCACACAAACATCCATTTCCTGACTACACAAGAAAGCAGTTCTAAAATATAATTCAGGCTGTGCATCTTACAGTTTGTTGCCAGGTGTAAAAGTATCATAGAAATAAAGAAATTATCCTGTTACTTGATTTTTCAGCCACTAACCTGGCTGAAGTGTTTCCTCCCTTCTCTCAACTCCATCTCCATATGTTAAAAAGCATCACAAATAACATGAGATTGTTATTGCTCCCTTTGCTCAGACAGGTGGAAGGGATGGAGCTGGAGCTGCCCACCCAAAAGTGCAACGTTTCACTGCAGGACTCTCCCTGCCCTGGAATGCAGCACCTGGAGTCAGCCTGTGAGGAGGACACACTGCTCGGCCAGGGGATGGCAGCCCTCATACTGCTCCAGGTGAGGGTTATCCAGGTCCCCTCTGTCGCTGTGCTGGGAGGAGTCTGGCTGGCCCCAGGGGGGACCTGTGCTCCTCACACACACACAGTGACTCCCCTGCGAGCCAGGGCGGTACAGCTTCCGAGGGACTCCGGCCCAGTCTCTGTGTACTCCCCCACTAGGAATGGAAAAGGAAAATAAATTACAATTCAAACCAATGAAAATGCTTCCAGTCAATAGAGAATTCTTAGAAAAAACCTAAGACAATTTGGGAAAACTAGACCAATACACTCACTGAGGTAGACTGCTCCCAGCAGGCACCATCCCACAGCTGATACCTTTTTATTGGCTGTGCTTCAGACACCTGTGGTCTGAACCTGGTTTCATCACTGCTGCTGCAGGCTCTACTCTTCTGAGAGTGACCAACTTCTGCATCCCATGTTTCCATTGCTGGAAGAGGAATCACAGCCTTCTGTAGCACAGCAAAATGCCTTTTCTGGAGGTACCTAAATGCTCACAGGTGACGACACATCTTCACAGAATCACAGTGGCTTGGGTTGGAAGGGACCTTGAAGATCATCTAGTCCACCTCCTGCCACAGGTAGGGACACCTTCCACTAGACCAGGCTCTTCTAGGCCTTCTGTGCCTTGACTAAACACAGGGATGTTGAGAACTGGGGCAAAAGAAAAAGTACTTCCCCAGCTAATTCATCATGTCTGTTTATGTCTAAGTGCCTCTCTATGGGCCAAATCCTGCCTGTTCCCCAACCACTGCAGCTTTTAAGCCTCTTACACAAGTCACTGCCACATGACACCTGGTCCCCAGGCTGCCCCCAAGCTCAGTCATACAGAGAAGCAGATCCCTGCGGTACACAGTGCTGCTGGTGGGCTGACATGAAGCCCAAGCATTTTGCAGTGTGGCCTGTGAAATGATTTAATCTTCAAACAAAATAGTCCCTAAGCTGAGAGATAGCTACTAACAGGAAAGTAAGTAGGAAATAATTATTCAACCTCATTTTTATGTGGTTTAAGTGAAAATGTTGTGGTATCGGCCTGTGAGACAGGCTGTGAAACTGTCTGAAAAACACAGGTTAATGCTTGTATTCCTGATAGGTGACAGAACCTGATTGAATCCGAGTCCTACTGGGATTTCTGTCCTGTTTTGCTGTGAACAGGAGGCTCACGTGTACATGTGGCAAATTCTTTGATTCCAGTGTGACAGAAGAGGTTCAGCCTGGAGAAAAGGAGGCTCAGGGGGGACCTTCTCACCCTCTACAACTCCATGACAGGAGCCAGGTGAAGGCTGGGCTTTGCTCCCAGGGAACAAGGGACAGAGTAAGAGGAAACAGCCTCAAATTGTGCCAGGGGAGGTTTAGATTGGGTATTGGGGAAAATTTCTTTATGGAAAGGGTGGTCAGGCACTGGCACAGCTGCCCAGGGCAGTGGTGGAGTCCCCATCCCTGCAGGGATTTAAAATCTTTGTGGATGTGGCACTTTTGGACACAGGTTAGTGCTGGCCTTGGCAGTGCTGGGGGAAGGGTTGGACTTGGTGGTCTCAGAGGGCTTTTCCCACCTGAACAACCCTGTGAATTCAGACAGGGACAGAGTCCATGTCTGGCATATTCCAGCCCTGGCGGCACCACTGCACACGCAACCTGTGCCCGGTCACAGACCTCACCTACCTATGGTGGTAGGTACCTATGTGGTGGCTGCAGGAGCCAGGACATCTTCCCATGCCCCTCCTGCCAGGAGAGGCAAGAACAAAGCACAGAGCACCCAAAAAAAGGACAGAAAGGCTCTGCTCCAAATTTACCTCTGTCTGGAGCACCAGAACCGGGTGCCTTTAGCTGAGCTCCATTCAGAGTTGCAGGGCGGGAACTGCTGCTTCTTCCGCTCACTTTCTGCTTGGAATTTGAGAGCTTCCTCAATGGCAGCCTCAACCTCCCTCAGGGTTTCTGTCGGTGCCCCATTTTCATCATAGAATCTGCCTACCAGTTTTCCTGGGAGTGGAGATCAATTAAGACCACAGTATTTCCGGGTAAGGAAAATGCATAGTTTTGGTGGGGTTTTATTTTTGTTATTTAAAGACAAAAATAAAAGGAGATGTCACCATGGCCCAATTTTAGAACCAAACTGAGCTTACATCCCTTCGACCCTTGGATCACACAGCAGTTTACCCATATTAATAAATCCATGAAGGATAAGCTTAGGCACAGACTCATTACAGATCTGAAAACCAAAGCTAGTTTCAGTTGCACAACCCAGAAGCCTTTCCCACCCATGCACCTCATTCCCCAAAATAGTTTCCCTGCACTGCTGCTCCTAGAGTCTCCCGAGTCCTGGTGATTTCAGGCTGGCTCCATGCTTTTTGCTCGGCAGAGACAATCAAAGCAAGGCAACAACCAAGCGGGAAAACTTTTAAACTTTCTTTTGGAGTGAAACAGACCTCGAAGCTCTGGCTTGGCTGCAGCTCCAGCTGGTCCTTTGCAGGGTTCAGGACCCTGGGCTGCGTATCCCTTGTGTGAGCCCACCCCGTGACACCCACCCGACACCTACCCACGGGGTCATAGTTGTCGCTGTAGAAGCTCAACCAGCTGTGGATGGAGAGCAGCTCTGGGGGTGACAGCCCTGACACGTTGTCCACCAGCCCGGCCGGGGTGAAGTCGCCGCTGGCAAACGCTCTGGTGGCATCTCTGCCTGCGAGGCGGGGGGAGTGCGGGGGTGAGACCCCCAGCCACAGAGGGAATTCCTCAGCCATGGAGTGAATTCCACAGGCAGGGGATGAATCCTCCCACCCCCGGCCACGGAGTGAACCCCCCAGCCAGAGATGCGACCCCAGCCATGGAATGACAGCCCAGCCATGGAGTGGGTTCCCCAAACAGGGGGTGAGCCCTCCCTCCTCCCAGGCAGGGGTGAGACCCCCAGGCATGCAGTGCCTGCCCCAGCCAGGGGGTTATCCTAACCCCCCGCCCCCAGCCAGCGCCGAGACCCGGTGACACACCCCTCCCCTCAGCCAGGGGGTGAATTCCCCGGCCTGGGGATGATCCCCTCCCCAGCCAGGCCATGCCAGACCCACACCCAGCTCCCGTTCCCCGCCCCACCGGAGGTACCTGCGAGCCCGCTGTACGCGCCGCCGGGCCCATAGTGCTTGCGGCCCCGCTCCACATTGAAGACCCGTCCTAGCAGGGCGAGGTAGAGCCCGGGCTCGCCCGGCGCCCCTCGGTAGCGGCGCAGCTCCGCGGCGCTGAGCAGGCGGGCGCGGGGCTCGAACCCGCGGCGCAGCAGGCAGGCGGCAGCCAGGCACAGCAGCCCCGCCGCCGCGCCCCGCCACATCGCGCCGCGACACCACGGCGCTTGCACGACAGTTTCCTCGCCGCACGGCAGTGTGGCGGCCAACCACGGCTAGCGCCGTGTGCGCGGGACGGCTGTCCCGAGGGCGCGCTTTACGGCAGCGGGTCACTGGAGCACGGAAACAGTCATGGAACGGTTTGGGTTGGAAGGGCCGCAAAGCCCACCTCCTTCCACCCCCTGTCCTGGGCAGGGACACCTTCCACTACCCCAGGTTACTCCAAGCCCCATCCAACCGGGCCTCGAACACTTCTAGGAATGCGGTAGCCACAGCTTCTCTGGGCACCCTGTGTCAGGGCCTCACCCCCCACCCAGGGAAAAATTTCTTCTTAATGATGTTGTTCATAAGGACATTCACAGAATCTCTAGGGTTGTTAGCTTCCTCTGCAGATCACCCAGTCGAAGCTCCTGCCAAGGCAGAGTCATCTGGAGCAGGTGACACGGGAAGGTCCAGGTGCGTTTGGAATTTCTCCAGAGGGAGACTCCCATGCCCTCCCTTGGGCAAGGCCGTCCCAGTGCTCTGCCACACTCACATGAAAAAGTTTTTCTCACGTTGAGGTGAAATTTGCCGTGGTTTTGTTAATGACCATTACTCTTTGTCCTGTCACTGGGCACCACTGGAGAGAGTCTGGCACCGCCCCCTCGGCAGCCCTTGCAAATACTTCTATGAATTAATGAGATCCCCCGCTTAGCCTTCTCCACACTAAAGAGGCCCAGGTCCCGCAGTCTCTCCTCACGAGGGAGCTGCCCCAACGCCCTCCGCCGCCTCCCCTCCAGCAGCTCCTTCTCTTGCCATCCGGTGTCGCGGGGGCCGGCGGGGCGGGGCTTTGCGGCAGCGCCGTGGCGCTTTGCGGCAGCGCCGTGGCGCTTTGCGGCGGTGTGGCGCGGGTGCCGCTTTACAGCGGCGTGGCGGCCCCGCGCTGACAGGTGCGGCGGGCGGGAAGTTGCTGACTAAGGCGGGCCGGGCCGGGCGGGGACCGGCGGCGGCTGCGAGGGGCTCCGGAGCGGCTCATGGGGACGGCGGCGAGCCANAGCAGTTCTGCGAGGTGCTGGAGAGCGTCTCCCGGCTGGCGGCCGGGTCCCGCGGGGAGAGCGAGGAGGTGAGAGCCGGCAGGAAGTGCCGTCCGCAGGAGTCATGGAATAGCTTGGGTAGGGAGAGACCTTGAAGACCATCTCGTTCCACCCGCTTGCCACGGGCAGGGACACCTTCTAGTAGACTGGATTGCTCAGAGCGCCGTCCATCCTAGCCTTGGACACTTCCAGGGATGGGGCTCCCCTCCAGGGATCCACCTGTCCGGGTCGGGGGGGTGGTCGGGATCAGGGGGAGGGAGGCGCGGAACCTCCGGGTGCTGCTGGGGGTCGGTCTCCCCGAGCCCTCGGTGTGGGCGTTGACAGCGGGTCCGTGGCCATCCACACGACCCTGCAGACCCCGGACACGCGTCCTGGTAGCTGGGGAGAGGCCAAGCCAGAGCTTTCTGCACCAGGTTGGAAAAGCGGCTGCTGCGGTTGGTATACAACCTGTCAGCTTCCAGATATCCCTTTCAAAAAAAACTTATGTCAGTTATCAGTGATCATGCTCAGCAGCTACTTATGAATAAAATCGGTATTTACAGCAATATTTCTGCTGTTGCTACTGCGGTACAGCTGAGAGCACAGGTATTGTGAGAACACAGGTAGGAAATCCTGCCTGAGTAATTCCTCTTGATACTTACTAGCGTTATCAGCAAGTCAAAGTTTACCACGCTTAATTTTATTGTAGCTTTTTAAAACCAGCAGTGAAATTGTCAAGTATCTCTTTTATTGTAAAGTAAGACTTCTGGAAAACTTGGAAGAAAGTAGTATAACAGAGATCTCCTTCCACAGCCAGAAGGTGTTACGGTCAGCTTTTAACGGTAGAAGAGAGT